>VHKM01001312.1:0-48660 GCA_007210695.1 Neogobius melanostomus
TGTGTGTTGTGGCTTTCTTAAAGTTGCTTTGGTTGTGGCTTTTGTTAAGTGTTGTGTTGTGGCTTTAGTAATTTTGTGTTGTGGCTTTTTTTAAGTTGTTTTGCTGTTAAGTTGTTGTGTTGTGGCTTTAGTTAATTTGTTGTTTTGCTTTTTTAAATTGTGTGTTGTGTCTTTTGTTAAGTTGTTGTGTTGCTGGCTTTGAGTTAAGTTGTTGTGTTGTGGCTTTAGTTAAGTGTTGTGTTGTGGCTTTCGTTAAGTTGTTGTGTTGCTGGCTTTCGTAAGTTGTTTGTGTGTGGCTTTAGTTAAGTTGTTGTTTGTGGCTTTAGTTAAGTGTGTGTTGTGCTTTCGTTTAAGTTGTTGTGTGTGGGCTCGTTAAGTTGTTGTGTCTGTGGCCTTTTGCTAAGTTGTTGTGTGTGGCTTTGTTAAGTTATTGTTGTTGTGCTTAGTTAAGTTTTGTGTTGTGGCTTTTTAAAGTGTTGTTGTGGCTTTTGTTAAGTATTTTTGACTTTAGATTAAGTTGGTTGTGTTGTGGCTTTTAGTTAAGTTGTTGTGTTGTGGCTTTAGTTAAGTTGTTGTGTTGTGCTTTTTCGTTAGTTTGTTGTGTTTGTGGCTTTTAGTTTTAAAGTTTTGTGTTGTTGTGGCTTTAGTTTAAGTTGTTGTTCTTGGGCTTTCGTTAAGTTTTGTGTTGTGGCTTTAGTTAAGTTGTTGTTGTTGTGGCTTTCGTTAATTGTGTTTGTGCTTTTGTAAGTTGTTTGTTGTGGCTTTAGTTAAGTTGTTGTTTGTGGCTTTTGTTAAGTTGTGTTTGTGCTTTGTTTTAAGGTTTTGTGTTTGTGCTTTTTTAAGTTGTTTTTGTGGCTTTAGTTAATGTTGTGTTTGGCTTTCGTAACGTTGTGTGTTGTGGCTTCTGTTAAGTTGTTGTTGTGGCTTGTTTAATGTTGTTGTTTGTGCTTTCGTTAATGTTGTGTTGTGTTTTGTTAAGTTCTTGTGTTGTGGCTTTTGTTAGTTTTGTTTGTTGTGCTTTCGTTAAGTTGTTGTGGTGTGGCTTTCGTTAAGTTGTTGTGTGTGATTTAGTAAGTTGTTGTGTTGTGGCTTTCGTTAAGTTGTTGTGGTTTGTGGCTTTTTTGTTAAGTTGTTTGTTGTTGGGCTTTAGTAAGTTGTTGTGTTTTGCTTCGTTAAAATTGTTGTGTTTGGCTTTTAAGTTGTTGTGTTGGCTTTTGTTATAGTTGTGTGTTTGTGGCTTTGTTTAAGTTGTTGTTTTGTGCTTTAGTTAATTGTTGGTCTTGCTTGTTAAAGTGTGTGTTGTGGCTTAGTTAATTAGTTTGTGTTTTCGCTTCTTAAGTTGTTGTGTTGTGGCTTTCTTAAGTTTGTTGTGTTGTGGCTTTTTCTTAAGTTGTTGTGTTGTGGCTGTTAGTTAAGTTGTTGTGTTGTGGCTTCCCCCTTAAATTTTTGTTGTGCTTTGTTAAGTGTTTTGTGTCTTTAGTTAAGTTTTGTGTTGTGGCTTTCGTTAAGTTTGTGTTTGCATTTCTTAAGTGTTGTGTTGTCTTTGTTAAGTTGTTGTGTTTTGGCTTTAGGTTAAGTGTTGTGTTGTGGCTTTAAGTTAAGTTGTTGTGTTGTGGCTTTCGTTAAGTTGTTGCGTTGTGGCTTTTCGTTAAAGTTGGTTGTGTTGTGGATGAGTTAAGTTTTGTTTGTGGCCTTTCGTATAATTTTGTGTGTGGCTTATTAAAGTTGTTGTGTGTGGCTTTAGTTAAGTTGTTGTGTTGTGGCTTTCGTTAAGTTGTTGTGTTGATGCTGTCGTTAAGGTTGTGCTGTGGCTTTAGTTAAGTTGTTGTTTTGGCTTTCTTAAGTTGTTGTGTTGTGGCTTTCGTTATTGTGGTGTGGCGTTTGGTAAGTTTTTTGTGTCTGGCTTACGTTAAGTTGTTGTGTCTTGGCTTTCGTTAAGTTGTTGTGTTTGCTTAGTTAAGTTGTTTTGTGTTGTGGCTTATTGTTAAGTTGTTGTGTTGTGGCTTTCGTTAAGTTGTTGTGTTGTGGCTTAGTTAAGTTGTTGTGTTGTGGCTTTTGTTAAGTTGGTTGTTTTTGGCTTTTGTTAAGTTTGTGTGTGGCTTTGTTTAGTTGTTGTGTTGTGGCTTATAGTTATTTTTTGTTTTGCTTTCGTTAATTGTTGTGTTGTGGCCTTTGTTAGGTGTTGTGTTGCTTTCGTTAAGTTGTGTGTTGTTGCTGGCTTTCGTTAAGTGTTTGTTGTGGCTTTGATTAAGTTGTTGTGTTGTCTTTGTTTAAGTTGTTGTGTTGGCTTTCGTTAAGTTGTTGTGTTGTGGCTTTTGTTAAGTTTGTGTTGTGCTTTACGTTAATTGTTGTTGGTTCTTTAGTTAGTTTTGTGTTTGTGGCTTTAGTTAAGTTGTTGTGTTTGGGCTTTTGTTAATTTGTTGTTTGGGGCTTAGTTAAGTTGTGTGTTTGGCTTTTGTTAATTATTGTTTTGCTTATTAAGTTGTATGTGTTTTTGCTTTAGTTAAGTTGTTTTGTGGCTAGTTAAGTTGTTGATGTTTGGCTTTAGTTAAGTTATTGTGGTGCTTTAGTTAAGTTGTTGTGTTGTTGCTTTAGTTAAGTTGTTGGTTGTGCTTAGTTAAGTTTTGTTGTGCTTTCGTTAATTGTTGTTTGGCTTTTCGGTTAGTTGTTGTGTTGTGCTTTAGTTAAGTGTTGTGTTTTGTGCTTTGTAAGTTGTGTTGTGTTTATTAAGTGGGTTGTGTGTGGTTTGTTAAAGTTGTTGTGTTGTGTCTTTGTTAATTGTTGTGTTGTGGCTTTAGTAATTGTGTGTGTGCTTTTGCTTAAGTGTTGTGTTGTCTTTGGTTAATTGTTGTGTGTGGCCTTTGTAAAGTCGTTATTTGTGTCTTTCGTTAATTGTTTTGGCTTTGTTAAGTGTTGTTGTGGTCTTTGGTTAATTGGTTGTGCTTTGTTAATCGTGTGTTGTGCTTTTGTTTAAGTTGTTGTTTGTGCTTTAGTAATTGTTGTGTTGTGCTTTATTCTAGTTGTTGTGTTTGTGCTCGTTAAAGTTGTTGTGTTGTTGCTTTGTTTAAGTTATTTGTTTGTGGCTTTAGTTAAGTTGTTGTGTGTGGCGTTTATTAATTGTTGCTGTGTGCTTTTGTTAATTGTTGTTTTGGCTTTTGTTAAGTTATGTGTTGTGGCCTTTAGTTTAAGTTGTTGTGTGTGGCTTTTGTTAAGTTGTTGTGTTGTGGCTTTTGTTAAGTTGTTGTGTTGTGGCTTTCGTTAAGGTTGTTTGTGTTGTGGCCTTTCGTTAAGTTGTGTGTTGTTGCTGTAGTTAAGTTGTTGTGTTGTGGCTTTCTTAATTGTTGTGGTGGGCTTTGTTTAGTTTGTGTTGTGCTTTAGTTAGTTGTTGTGTTGGTGCCTTTTGTAAGTTGTTGTGGTGTGGCTTTTGTTAAGTTGTTGTGTTGTTGGCTTTTGTTAAGTTGTTGTGTTGTGGCTTTTTGTTAAGTTTTTGTTTGTGGCTTTCGTTTAATTTGTTCGTGTTGTGGCTTTGTTAAGTTGTTGTGTTTGTGCTTTATTAAGTTGTTTGTTTGTGCTTTGTTAAGTTTAGTGTGTGTCTTTGGTTAATTGTTGGTTGTGCTTTAGTTAAGTTGTTCTGTGTTGTGGCTTGTTAAGTTGTGTTGTGTCTTTGTTAAGTTTGTTTGGCTTTTTAAGTTGTTGTGTTGTGGCTTTTCGTTAAGTTGTTGTGTTTGTGGCTTTTGTTAAGTTGTTGTGTTTGTGAGCTTTCGTTAAGGTTGTTGTCGTTGTGGCCTATATATTCGATATCCAGGATTTGTTGTGTTGGCGTTTAGTTAAGTTGTTGTGTTGTGGCTTTCGTTAATTTTGTTTTGTGGCTTTCGTTAATGTTGTGTTGTGGCTTTTGTTAAGTTTGTTGATGTTGTGGCTTTGTTAATTATTGTGTTGTCTTAGTTAAGTTGTTGTTTGTGGCTTTTGTTAAGTTGTGTGTTGTGCTTTAGTTAAGTTGTTGTTTGCTTTGTTAAGTTGTTGTGTTGTGGCTTTTGTTAAGTTGTTGGTGTTGTGGCTTTCCGTTAAGTTGTTAAGTTGTTGATGTTTTGTGGTTTATTAGGTTAATTGTTGTGTTGTAGGCTTTATTAAGTGTTGTTGTGCTTCGTTAAGTTTTTTGTCTTCTTAAGTTGTTGTGTTGTGCTTTGTTTAAGTGTGTTTGTGCTTAGTGTAAGTTTTGTTGTGCTTCGTTAAGTTGTGGTTGGGCTTTAGTTAAGTTGTTGTGTTGTGAACTTTAGTTAAGTTGTTGTGTGTGGCTTTCTGTTAAGTTGTTGTGTTTGTCTTTTTAAGTTGTTGTGTGTGGTTTAGTTAAGTTGTGTGTTTTGGCTTTCGTTAATTTGTTGTGTTGTGGCTTTGTTAAGTTGTGTGTTGTGGCTTATTGTGTTAAGTTGATTGTGTCTGTGGCTTTTGTTAAAGTTGTTGTGTTCTGTGGCTTTCGTTAAGTTGTTGTGTTGTGGCTTTCGTTAAGTTCGTTGTGTTTGTGGCTTTAGTTAAAGTTGTTGTGTGATGCTTCGTATAGTTTGTGTTTTGCTTTTGTTAAGTTGTTGTGTGTGCTTTAGTTAAGTTGTTGTGTTGTGGGCTTTAGTTAAGTTGTGTGTTGTGGCTTAGTTAAGTTGTTGTTGTGCTTCGTAAGTTGGGTGTTGGGCTTTAGTTAAGTTGTTTGTTGTGGCTTTAGTTAATTGTTGTGTTGTGTTTAGTTAAGTGTTTGTGTTGTGGCTTGTTAAGTTGTTGTGTTGTGCTTAGTTAAGTTGTTGTGTTGTGGTTTAGTTAATTTGTTTGTGGCTTTCGTTAATTATTTGTTTTGGCTTTTGTTAAGTTATTGTGTTGTGCTTATTAAGTTGTTGTGTTGGCTTTAGTTAATTGTGTGTGTGGCTTTTGTTAAGTGCTGCGTTGTGGCTTTCGTTTAAGTTGTTAAGTTGTTGTGTTGGTGGCTTTTCGTTAAGTTGTTGTGTTGTGGCTTTTTTGTTAAGTTGTTGTGTTGTGGGCTTTAGTCAAGTGTGTGTGTGCTTTAGTTAAGTTGTGTGTGTTGTGCTTTCGTTAAGTTGTTTTGTGGCGTGTTAAAGTTTTTGTTGTGGCTTTGTTAAGTTGTTGTGTGTGGCTTTTGTTAAGTTCAGTGTTGTGCTTTAGTTAAGTTGTTGTGTTTTGGCCTTTCGTTAAGTTGTTTGTGGTGCTCTTGGTTAATGCTTGTGTGTGCTTCTTAAATTGTTGTTTGTGCTTTTCGTAAGTGTGTTTGTGCTTTTTAAGTTTTGTGTGTGGCTTTCGTTAAGTTGTTGTGTTGTGGCTTTTGTTAAGTGTGTGTTTGGCTTTCTCTAAGTTGTTGTGATTGTGGCTTTTGTTAAGTTGTTTTGTTGTGCTTAGTTAAGTTGTTGTGTGTGCTTTAAGTTAAGTGTGTTGCGTTGTGGCTCTTCGTTAGTTGTATGTGTGTGGCTTTTGTAAGTTTGGTTGTGGCTTTAGTTAAGTTGTCTGTGTTGTTGGCTTTAGTTAAGTTTGTTGTGTTGTGCTTTAGTTAAGTTGTTTGTTTGATGCTTTTGTTAAGGTTGTGTTGTGCTTTAGTAAGTGTTGTGTTGTGCTTTAGTTAAGTGTTTTTGTGGCTTTCGTTAAGTTATTGTGTTGTGCTTTTGTTAAGTTATTTGTTCTGCTTTAGTTAGTTGTGTGTTGTGGCTTACGTTAAGCTTGTTGGTTGTAGCTTAGTTAATTGTTGCGTGCGTGGCTTCGTCTTAAAGTTGTAGTTTGTGTGATTGCTGCTTTGGTTAAGTTGTTGCGTCGTGTGCTTTAGTAAGTTGTTAAGTGGGCTTTGTTAAGTTGTGGGTTGTGCTTTCTTAATGTGTGTTGTGCTTTGTAATGTTTGTTGTGCGCTCGCTTAAGTTGTTGTGTTTGGCTTTTTTAATTGTTTGTGTTGTGGCTTTTGTTAAGTTTTGTGTTTGGCTTTAGTTAAGTTGTTGTTTTGTGGCTTTAGTTAAGGTTGTTGTGTTGGTGCCTTTAGTAAGTTTTGTTTTTGTGCTTTCGTTTAAGTTGTATGTGTTGTGGCTTTCGTTAAGTTGTTGTGTTGTGGCTTTTGTTAAGTTTTTTGTTGGGCTTGTGTTAAGTATTGTGTTGGCTTGATTAAGTGTTGTGTTGTGGCTTTTGTTAAGTTGTTGTGTTGGCTTTTGTTTAAGTTATGGTGTTTGTGGCCTTAGTTATATGTTGTTGTGCTGTCCTTTAGTTAAGTTTGTTGTGTTGTGGCTTTCGTTAAGTTGTTGTGGTTGTGGCTTTTCGTTAAGTTGTTGTGTTGTGCTTTCGTTAAGTTGTTGTGTGTTGGCTTTCGTAGGTTGTGTGTTGTGTTTTGTTAAAATGTGTCTTGTGCAATAGTAAGTCGTTGTGCTTGATAAGCTTTTGTGTTGGGCTTTTAGACTAGTTGTTATTTGGCTTTCCGTTAAGTTGTCTTGTTTGTGCGTTAGTTAAGCTTGTTGTTTGGCCTTTCGTCTAAGTTGGTTCTGTCTCTTGTGTTAAGTTGTTGTTGTTCGTCTTGTTAAGTTGTTGTTTGGGCTTTCCGTAAAGTTGGTTGTGTTGCGGGCTTTTGTTAAGTTGTTGCGTCTGTGGCTTTCGTTAAGTTGTTAAGTCTGTTGGCTCTTTTGCGTTACATTTGTTGTGTTGTCGGTGTTTGTTAAGTCGGTTGTGTTGATGCAATGTTTGTTGTGTTCTTCCCGTAATCATTGTTTTAGTTTTGGGCTTTAGTTAAATTGTGTTTTGGCTTTAGTTAAGTTGTTGTGTTGTGGCTTATTAAGTTGTTGTGTTGTGGCTTTCGTTAAGTTGTCTGTGTTTTGCTTTTGTAAGCTATTGTGTTGGCTTTAGCTTTCTCTGTGTTTAGCCTTTGTTTAATGCTTTGTTGTGCTCTTCTTATTAGATATTCTTGTGGCTTTGTTAAGTTGTTGTGTTGTGCTTTAGTTAAGTTGTTGTGTTGTGGCTTCCGTTAAGTTGTTGTGTTGTGGCTTTCGTTAAGTTGTTGTGTTTGTGGCTTTCGTTTAAGTTGTTTTGTGCCTTTGTTAAGGCTGTTGTGTTTGTGCTTTAGTTAATTGTGTGTGGGCTTTCGTAAGTGTTGTGTTGTGCTTTAGTCTAAGTTTTGTGTTGTGCGCCTTTCCGTTAAGCTTGTTGTGTTTGGCGCTTCGTTAGATAATTGTTGTGTTGCTGCTTTAGTTAAGTTGTTGTGTTGTGGCTTAGTTAAGTTGTTGTGTTGTGGCGTTTTTGTTAAGTTGTTGTGTTGTGGCTTTTGGTAATTGTTGTTTTGTGGCTTTATTAAGTTGTTGTTTTGCTTCGTTAAGTTGTTGTGTTGTGGCTTTGTTAAGTTTTTGTGTTGTGGCTTTAGTTAAGTTGTGTGTTGTGGCTTTGGTTAAGTGTTGTGTTTTGGCTTTCGCTTAAGTTGTTGTGTGTGACTTAGTTAAGTTGTTGTTTGTGGCTTTTTTGTCTAAGTTGTTGTTGGCTTTTGCTTAAGTTTGTGTTGTGCTTAGTTAGTGTTTGGTTTTGGCTTTGTAAGTTGGTTATTTGCTTTGTTAAGTTGTTGTGTTGTGGCTTTAGTTAAGTGTTGTGTTGTGACTTTAGTTAAGTGTTGTGTGTGGCTTAGTTAAGTTGTTGTGTTGTGGCTTAGTTAAGTTGGTTTGTCGGCTTTCGTTTAAAGTTGTGTGTTGTGGCTTTAGTAAGTTGTTGTTGTTGGCTTTTGTTAAGTTGTTGTGTATTGATGTCTTTATTTGGTTTATGTTGTGACTTTAGTTTAAGTTGTTTTGTTGTGACTTTAGTTAAGTTGTGGTGTGTTGTGGCTTTCGTTAAGTTGTTGTGTTGTGGCTTTAGTTAAGTTGATTTGTGTTATGTGGCTTGTTGTTAAGCGTTGTGTGTGGCTTTCGGTTAAGTTGTTGTGTGTGGCTTTCGTTAAGTTATTTGTGTGCTTTAGCTTAATTGTGTGTGTGGCTTTAGTTTAAGTTGTTGTTGTATCTGGCTTTAGTTACTTAAATTGTTGTGTTTAGGCTTTAGTTAATGTTGTTGCTGTTGTGGCTTAGTTAAGTTTTGCCGTTGTGGGCTTTAGCTTAAGTTGGTTGTGTTTTGCTTTCCGTTAAGTTGTGTGTTGTGGCTTTCGTTAAGTTGTTGTTTTGGGCTTTAGTTAAGTTTTGTTGTTGCTTTTTGTTAAGTTGTATGTGTTGTGGTTTCGCTTACAGTTGTATAAGTGTTTGCGTTGTGGCTTTCGTTAAGTTTGTTAAGTTTGTTTGCGTTGTGCTTTCGAGTGTAGTGTTAAGATGTTGCGTTGTGGCTTTATTCGTAAGTGTTGTTTGTGGCATTGTTAAGTGTTTGTTGTGCTTTAGTTAAGTTGTTGCTCATGTTGTGGCTTTCGTTAACGTGATTGTGTTGTGGCTTTCATTAAGTTGTTGTGTTGTGACTTTAGTTAAGTTGTTGTGTTGTGACTTAGTTAAGTTGTTGTGTGTTGACTTTAGTTAAGTTGTTCTGTGTTTTGGCTTTAGTTAAGTTGTTTGTTGTGGCTTTATAAGTTTTGTGTGTTGTGGCTTTCCTTAATGTTGTTGTGTGGCTTTGTTTAATTATGTGTTGTGACTTTAGTTTAAGTGTTTGTTGTGGCTTTAGTTAAGTTGTTGTGTTTGGCTTTAGTTAAGTTGTTGTGTTTTGGGGTTTAGTTAATTTTGTTTGTGGTTTAGTAAGTGTTGTGGTTTGGCTTTTGTAATGTTGTTGTGTTTGTGCTTTCCGTTAAGTTGTTGTGTTGTGGCTTTGTTAAGTTGTTGGGCTTTCGTTAGTGTCTGTGTTGTGGCTTTTTGTTAAGTTGTTGTCGTTGTGGCTTTAGTTAATTGTTGTGTTGTGCTTTAGTTAAGTTGTTGTGTTGTGGCTTTCATTAAGTTGTTGTGTTGTGACTTTAGTTAAGTTGTCTGTGTGGCTTTTGTAAATTAATTGTTGTGGCTTACTTAAGTTGTTGGTTGTGGCTATTATTAAGTGTTGTATTGTGGCTTTTGTTAAGTTGTTGTGTTGCGGCTTTAGTTAAGTTGTTGTGTTGCGGCTTTAGTTAGTTGTTGTGTTGCGGCTTTCTTTAAGTTGTTGTGTTGTGACTTTCGTTAAGTTGTTGTGTTGTGGCTTTAGTTAAGTATGTGTGTTGTGCTTTAGATAAGTTGTTGTGTTGCCTTGTTAAGTTTGTTTGTTGTTGCTTTCGCTTAAGTTATGTGTGCTTTTCGTTAAGTTGTTGGATTGTGGGCTTCTTAAGTTGTTGTGTTGTGGCTTTAGTTAAGTTGTGTGTGTTGTGAGCTTTCGTTAAGTATGTTGTGTTGTGGCTTCTTGTTAAGTTGTTGTGTTGTGCTTTTGTTAAAGTTGTTGGTTGTGGCTTTAGTTAAGTGTGTTGTGTTTTGGCTTTCGTTAAGTTGTTGTGTTGGCGCTTTTGTTAATTGTGTTTTGCTTTCTAATTGTTGTGTGTGGCTTCGTTAAGTTGTGTGTTTGGCTTTTGTTAATTGTTGTGTTGTGCTTTCTTAAGTTGTTGTGTTGTGGGCCTTTAGTTAGTTGTTGTGTTGTGGCTTTCGTTAAGTTGTTGTGTTGTGGCTTTCGTTAAGTTGTTGTGTTGTGGCTTTCGTTAAGTTGTTGTGTTGTGCTTTAGTTAAGTTGTTTGTTGTGGCTTTGTTAAGTTGTGTGTGTGCTTTAGTAGTTGTTGTGCGTGCTTTTGTTAAGTTGTTGTGTTTGTGGCTTTAGTTAAGTTGTTGTTTGGCTTTAGTTAAGTTGTTTGTGTGTGGCTTTATTAAGTGTTGGTGGGCTTTCGTTAAGTTATTGTGTTGTCGGCTTTTGTTAAGTTATTTGTTTGCTATTAAGTTTTGTGTTTTGCTTTAGTTAGTTGTTGGTCTGTGGCTCAAGCTTGTTGCTGTTTATGGCTTTAGTTACAGTTTGTAGTTGTTGTGCTCAAAGTTTGTTGTGTTGTGGCTTTCGTTAAGTTATGTTTGTGGCTTTTGTTAAGTTGTGTGTTGTGGTCTTCGTTAAAGTTGTTTTGTTGTGGCTTTTGTTAAGTTCTGTTTGTGCTTTGGTTTAAGTTTTGTGTTTGCTTTCGTTTAAGTATTTGCTATTGTGGCTTTTGTTAAGTGTTGTTTTGGCTTCTGTTTAAGTTGTTGTTTGGCTTTGTTAAGTTTGTCTGTGCGTTGTGGCTTGTTAAGTTGTGTTTGTGGCTTCGTTAAGTTGTGTTGTGGAATCGTTAAGTTTTGTGGTTTGTGGCTGTTCAGTTCAACAACACAAACAAATCTTAAACGAAAGCCACAAACAACTTGCAACAGTAAAATCCCAGCCAAATGCAAACAAACGCCCCCATTTTTTTGTGTTTAATTATTTTTTTGCAAAGAGAGCAAGATGACTTGTTGCAAAACGATTTAAATGATCATGTTTTTGCTACTTGCGAGAACACCTCAAATCCCCAAATCAAACCACGGACTATTGCAAGATAACAAAATGTCGACCTGGCTGTGCATATTTCAAGTTTTTAAGATTTTAAATAACTTCATGCAGATCAAGATGATCCATCAGCGCACGTGCAATACCGAACGCCAGGAAAAATCATTCTCTAACTTTGATCTATTTTAGCAATTAACCTTCTTGACCCCCACCTGGAACCGAAGCACACTTTCTCCAGGTGTGCTTTACCCAAATCTGAAAGCTTAAAAAGGAGGATGAAAACGGCAACAAAATTGTAACAAAAAAAGTGACATAAATTGGGGCGAAAAACACCATAAAATAGCAAACAAAACGAGACAAAAACACCACAAAAAGTACAAAAGAGGGACAAAAAACTTGATAGTAAAAACGCAGTAAAATGAAAACAATTGAAAAAGGCCAACAAACGTAACAAAAAAGAGATGAAATAGGACAAAAATGCTTCAAAATGTGGGCAACCAACGCTGATAAAAACGTAGCACTATTACTTTGTAGCTTTCAGGCTTTTATTTGGTAAAGCCACTAGAGAAATTTGCTCGGTTTTAGTGAGTGGTTAAGCAGTGTGGAAATGTTCATACATATTTTTATCATACTAGCTTTAGTGATTAATATATAAAAAACTCATGTATCTGTGCTATAGTTCATTTGAAAAGGTTTGACTTTTACAACTAACTTCCATTTATCTCTCTCTCATTGTTATTGTCTTTACGTTGGAGCCACTGGGGCAGTTGTTATGAAGGAGGAGTATGATTGTGCAGAGAATGGACGACAAGAATGTTGAAAGAGCCACTGATTGGTTCGACAAGACACGCTACTTCTTCATGTTCTTATTGTGGTCTGTTCAGCGAGCCCCCTCCTCTCGCTGATCACCAAATGTAGCGCTCCAATAAAAAAACTTTTTTTTAGTTGTATAATATTAGGAATTAAAACCAATGATTGTTTAATAGATGGTCTCCGTATTCCTTTCCATCCATTTAAGAACACACCCGCGTGTTAAGACAAATAAATGTACTTCTCTTATCAAAGAGAACCATAATCAGAATACTTACTCAGCCTGACCTACCAGTTCTACACGTCCATCATCAGTCCCCATTTCCTCACCTCTCTCATTCACCGGTGTATGCCATCCTCACCTCCTCCCATCACCGTGTGTCCCTACCTCCACCTCCTTCCATCACCGTGTGGTCCATCCTCACCTCCTCCATCACTGGTTTTCCATCCTCAACACTTCCTCCATCACCGTTTGGTCCATCCTCACCTCTCCATCATTGTTGGTTCCACCTCACCTCCTCCTATCACCGTTGCTGTCCACCTCAACCTCCTCCTCTTTGTTGCTGGTCCAATCCTCACCTCCTCCATCAACCTGTGTCCATTTCCTCACCTCCTCCATCACTGTGTGGTCGCATCCTCACCTCCTCCATCACTGTGTGCTTGTCAATCCTCCAACCTCATCACCGTGGTCATCCTTCACCTCCTCCTCACTGTGTGGTCCATCCTCACCTCCTCCACTCACTTGTGTGTCCATCCTCACCTCCATTCCAATCACTGTTGATCCATCCTCACCTCCGATTCACCGTGTGTCCATCCTCACCCCTCCAACATCCTGTGTGGTCCATCCTCACCTTCCCCAATCACCGTATGTCCATCCTCAACCTCCCTAATAACCGTGTGGTCCCATCCCACCCCACCACACTGTTTGTCCACTCCTCACCTCCATCACTCAAACATGCGTTCGTCCATCCCTCACCTCTCCATCACGTGTGGCTCCATTCCTCACCTCCATCACTGTGTGGGTCCATCCTCACCCTCCTCCATCACCGTGTGGTCCATCCTCACCTACCTCCATCACTGTTGTCCATCCCTCACCTCCAATCACGTGTGGTAAACCATAACCTCACCTCCTCCATCACCGTGTTCCATCCTTCACCTCCTACCATCACACGTGTGTCCATTCCTTCACCTCCTCCATCTCCGTGTGTCATGCCTCACCTCCTCATCACCGTTGCCATCGCTCACCTCCCATCATTGCGTGTTGTCCATCCTCACCCTCCTCATCACCGTGCTGGTCCATCCTGCCCTCCTCCATCACCGTGTGTCCATCTCCACTCCCCAAATCACCGTGTGTCCATCCTCACCATCCTCCATCACCGTTGTGGTACCCCCGCGCGACAGAAAGGACAGCACTGACATGCAGACCGCATCTGTGCTGCTGCTGAGAATGTGATTGGTGTGAGCTCCCATCTCATCCAATGACCTGTTTCACCTCCAGACCCGGAGAGCGAGGTGTCGGATCACACTGACCCTCTCACCCTGACGACGAACTATTCACCCCCTCCCCTCAGCAGGAGGCTACGGTTCTATCCAGACCCATCTACCTCCCACCACATTGAAGCATTTTTTCCCTCCGCATTCAGACTCTAATGAACAATAACAAGAACCTCAAAACTATTCCTACAGACTCATGGATTATCTTGCTTCTTCTTGTGGAGTGGTCCCACACTTAGACCGCTGCTATCACTATCATTTATATCACTTAGATCATCTTTATATACTCATTTACACATCTGAAATATAATTCCCACTCGTTGGTTCTATTCAATTGTTGTCTCTCTTACATATTTTACTTTGTATTTGCACTCTTATTTATAACTATTTATGCATGCGCCCCTAAAAGCCTTATGAGTTTAAAGAAGTCTATCATATTCTATCTAAAATTCGTGGTGTATATGGTTTATGTTCTATACGTCGCTGCATCAAGAAACATTCCTACGTTTTGTCAACTGTTCTCAAACGATGGCAATAAACACTATTCTGATTCTGATCCTGTCCGCAACAAGTAAGTCCCAACAGATCCACAGAACAGTTGGAAAAGTGATCAAAAGTCTCTTATCTGTTAAATATAACATCTCAGCTCAGTCTAAAAGACTGTCCCTGTCTATGAAGGACCAGAGGTCATAAATTATGCTGTAATAGAAGCATTTGGTAGCTTCTGGTCTTTTGTGTAACCACCAGGGAGCAGCACCTGTACTCGCCTGTACAGAAACTCCCAAATGTCTTCTGGAGAGCTCTTCGCATTTTTGTTCCTTTACTTGGCAGGAAGTGCGATAAAGCCCATACAGCATAGATACAGAAAACCACCCTGGACCAGAACTAAATAGAGCCCTGCTTCTTAAAAATAGCAGCTGAGCCTCTTACGTACCTTTTTAAATCTCTCCAAACAAGAAACCACTCAGTTGGAAGTTCAGCTTTTGTTACTGTCTTTGTCTAAAGTCTCTTGTCTAGAATAAAATAAAAGAAGTTCCTGTACCATGAAACTTCTTTCTAAACTACCAATCCGATTCAGAAAAAGCACAGTACCATTCAACCGCTGCTACAGGAAAGTGCATAAAATGACCAACGTGTTCTCTAGGATAAAAAGCAATAGTGCTTCCCTTTTTCACTGATCTTCTGTCAAAAGCTCTTTTGACACTGTGGATCATCTAAATTTTAAAGCATAGGCCCTTCTTTTTTTGTGACCCAGTGTAATAACGTGATGGCTCTGTGTTCTGAAATTATTCTTGCAGAAAAGCTTTGTTGGTCCCGCCACACACCTCGCCGGTAGTGGCCCCTGAATTACAAAAACATCACCCTTGGTGCCCGTCTTGATACTGGTATTACCGGCTAGATGACTGCACGACTTTCAAGCCCCATAAAGACAAGTTGTGAGCAAAAAAAACAACAACTTTAACTCAAATTGGGCTTTTTCTCTGACATGTTTTCTCTTTTTTCTTTGAGGAAAAAAAAAACACCTTGTCTCTGCAATCATTTTTTAAAACTACTGAGTATATGGAAAGAACCTGTTGTACATAAATGCCCCTCAATTCCCATAAGATTGATATCATTGCTTCTCTGATTCATCTACAACAGTAGGGACTTGACCATCAATTGTGAAGGAGCTGGATCCATTGTCATGCAAGGACATGCTGAAGACATTCCTATCCCTACAGTCCTTACTTCTCACGGAGGAGTAATTGGCCCTATCTTATCGTTCAAATGATCATTTTTGCTCGCGCTGTTTTTCCATCTGCTTTGGACAGGAACTGGCAAAAGGGCTCTTTTGGCTTACTCTTTAGCTTCTCTGTACCAGTCTTACATTGTAACAGATTTGCATAATTTACTTGAAGTAAGTTACTTCACAATAGTCGTAAACCTACGTGTTTTACCTACTATTGTTGGTTGTGGTGCCCTAAGCACAGGACACGTAATATTGCATACATTTAATAAAGCTGCACTACACCAAAACCATCCTCCAGATGCGCTTAACATCTTCCTGCTTCAAGAGATCCAACATGTCAAACTGATGAAGACAGCAGAGAATCCTGTATTAATAGAATGATCCTGGAAACCACTGCAATATTGATGATTGAGAATTGGTTTATGTGAGTCCAATTGTCCAAGTCCAGGTTTGCAGCAAACGGAGAAACACACCAAAATGCCTACAGAGTAGGCCCGAAGCAACAATGCTTATTTATATGCCCCACCCCCATTCAACATATTTACACAAACTTACAATGCCATTTGTTACATTCCAGTTTGGCTTTTCCTCTAAAACACTCATTATGGTACAATTAAACTTCCATAAACCATAATCAAACAATGGTCTTACAGACAGTACATTGTACTGAGTATTCCTTAAACACCATAGTAAATAAGGTTTATATTGCTGCCATCTGATAGCTCCCCATATAGTAACACATGTGCATACTTAGTATATGCTATAAAAATAAGTTTTCTCTTGTGTGTCTTTAATGTTTTTGTCATCTGTGAGTACATTTCAATGTGTCCTGATCTATGCGTTAAAAGAGGCAAGGTTTGGTAGCTGTTGCCAGAGGGGGGCGCCCTACGAGCTCCAGCCCACCTCCTGCTCAACCTATTCTTCATTTACATTTGAGGAGTGCCTTTGGGTGTCCTGGTCTGTGCATTAAAAGAGCAAGATTTTTGGCGACCTGGTACCAGGGTGGTGTTCCCACTCGAGCACCGGTTACTCTTGCTTGCCCTAGTATTGTGTTGTATGTATTTAATATTATATTATTTAAGTAAGAGTATGAAGGTAACAAGGACGGTCACATGGAAAAGCAGATAAGAGGCGATAACACTTTCAACTTCATTGTATTCTTGAACAAGTAGGTTTTTGTACATACATTTAAAGTGCTTAATAGTTACACATTCTTTAGCTTTTCATCCAGTTTATTCCATTCTTTAACACCACAGACTGTTATACACATACTCTTTTTTGTTGACTCTACTGTTGGGTATTTTAATTTACATTCCCTCTTAGATAATATGCACCATCTCTATCTTTGAACCTTATTTGAACATTTCTGGGAGCACTTTTTGTTTGCTTTCAAAATGACTTGTGCCGTCTTAAATTTAACTAAATCCTCAAGTTTCAAAGTTTGGCTTTTGTGAAATAGAGGATTTGTATGCTCTCTATAACCAACCTTGGTACTAATCTTAGCGCCTCTTTGTAAGATGAATAAAAGGTAGTAAAGTACTTTTATGTATACTTGTTTCCCCAAATCTCACAACAAGGTATGGAAGAATCAGTGTATTATATAGGGTATACAGAGTTCTTGATCCAGTATATTTGTTGTTTTAACTTAAAATTCCAATGCTTTTAGCAATTTTTGTTTTAATATAGTTAATGTGCACCACCTGCAGAAGGAGCCATGGGGGGCCGGTGCTATGTGACCTGGGCAGCTCCAACGGCTGCCCCCACGACCCGGCAACGGATAAGTGGAAGAAATGGATGGATAGTTAATGTGTGGCTTCCAGCAGATTCTGCTGTCAACAATCACACCCTATATCTTTATAGGAATCTGCCAGAACAAACGTGCCAGGGAAAGTAATTTCATATTCAGGCTATATGAAAAGAAAAACAACAATTAGAGCCAGAACAACAACGGCAACAAAGGATTCAAATACTATCAGAAAACTCCACAGATAATATGGAACTTTGAAACACAAAATCCACTGACAGAATCTTATAAGAAAGAAATCATTTTATTTGCCTTTCCAGTGACTGTTTCCAATGTGATAAAACATAATTTGTTGCATTTTCATTCCTTGTTTTCGTCTCATTTACGTCACTATTTGACTGCTCTGTTCAGGTGGGGTTAAGAAGTTAAATGTTTAGTGCTGCTTTTTCAGTCCTCATTCTTACTCATATCTATCAGGGTGCTAATATTTCTTGAGGTCCTTGAGGTTGAAGGGAATGAACAGAAATGAACCAAACTAACTTAAAGATGTCTTTCCACATGCAGGCACGTGTCAGCGAATGGTTCTTTCACCCGCCTTGTCGACCTTTTCCATAACAAAGGCCAGTGCCAAACCGGTCTGACCAGGTATAGGTTTGGGACCGACCCTCTGGCTGTGGCCAAAGCGCTGACCCGTGTCTGAACAGACTGCTGGCCTCTGATTGGCAATGAGAGAGTGGACAGCCCTCACTATTGACACGCAGGTCATATGGATTTCATATTTCACAACATCATGCCGCTGTGCTAAAAGGGGATTTTGATGATATTAGCATTTAGCCGCTGTTAGCGGCAGCTTTAGCTGGTGTTAGCATAACATTTGCATGTAGCTTACCTTCATAGTTTGTAGTTTAACAGTTTCGTGTCTGTTTTACTACAGCTTGGCACCTCTGAATGATTCCATAACCACCAGAAGGCAGCATTTGTCCACATTTGTTCTCATTGCGGCTCTAAAAACGTTTAATGACGATCTGTACAGCGGCTCCTCTCTGGGGGCAGAGTCGATGTGTGCATGTAGATCGTGGCGTGCGCAGCTGGGTCGCGCTATGTGGAACAACGGCTTTACTGATCGAACAAGGACAGCACTGAGCAGAGCTGTTACCAAGAAGCCTAGATGAACTGCAGAGAGCTACAGCTCAGGTGGGGGAAACTGTGCACAGGACAACTATAGTCATACATACCTGAACATATAGAACACAACGCACGACCTCTGGGCCCAGCCCAATCAGGCTGGAAGACGCCAGTGAGAAGACACAGGAAGTGCGTGTGAACCATATGTATTTTATAATTAAATACATATACATAAAACTGATAATGCCACAACACAGAATTATAAAATGTCCCCCTGCAGCCATAAGTGGGACTTTATTTACCGTTTGTGTTTGAGCATCCCTCGCACCCTAAAGAGAAATCAAACAATTAAACGAAACACATAGAGTAAAAAACACCAACAACCTCCTCACGTTCTCAGAGTTTTACCGGTGGTTGGCCTGCGGTGGACTGGATTAACAGCTGGAAAGAAGGACTGCCAAAACATCTTCATCATCATCACTTCTGTCACAGAGATGAAGCTCAGTTGAACAATATATTAACTAAAATACAGTATGAATACATACAAGAACAAATCACATTGATTCTGTTCCTGACATTGTTTCAAATTATAAAATTAGTTGATTGGTTCAACCCCCACTGGTTGAAACTTCCTCTCTTCACCTGGGCTGCCACACACATAATCTGGGCCTGACACCACGTTATGCAAATGAAATATATCCCTTTTTCCTGCCTAGTCAAATAATCACTATCATTCAAATTCATAATTCAATAATTCCCTCTCTCCTAGTTTTGATTCAGATTCAGAACGTCATTGATCCCACAAGGCAATTGATTTGCAGCAAAACTCAGAGCATTTTACAAACACACCATTGGTTTACTTAAAGATACTAGACAAACTTTACATTTTCCTCCCACTACATTTTTCCAGCAATGTCCTAATGTGTAGAATGAGCCCAGACCTGTTCACCACAACTGTCGCTAAAATCCTGCACTGTCACTCAAAAAGTAGAAAACTGCAGTTACGTGTAGACCTGAGGTGGCAGTAGTGAGTATAAAAATGACAACTTGCATCTGTAATAAAGACACCTCACTCAAGATTCAAGATTCGGGTCACACAGGGGACAAAGAGTTGGAAGAAACGATTAATTTTCTGAGAAGGTGCATACAAATGATGTCCAGAAGGCATGAGCGAAAACTCCAAGGACAGAGCACAGAGAGGCCGACCCAAGACACATTTAGCCTTTATAGACATGAGTCACTTTTCAGAAACATTTGGAGAGACAAGAGAAGACGTGCACAGATATAAGTGGATTTGACTGTATATCAGTAACTGGGATAGTCTGACTTGCATAGAATAGTACTTGCATTGGCTGTATGCAAATACTTTCATTGCAGTGCTGATATTCAGGCCGTTATCGTAATACAATTGTGTGACAATCGTAACATGGACAGAGTCGGAAGCGCTAACGGTCTGTGAGATAACGCTGTTTTATGTTCTCATCCAAAGCTTTTATCACATTATATTTAACAGTTTTTTAAGGGATGGTGGAAATGGAAAATGTCAGTTATTATAGTTAACCTAAACCATAGATGTGAGAGCAAGTGTTCCCAAAATGAAGCCTGGGGTCCAAAATAGACCTCAGACCAATTTTGGTGACACTCAGGCTTCTTGTAGACTTGGCACACATCGTCAGAGACATAGGCACCGATCCCGTGGGTGCTGCGGAGCTCGAGCACCCACTCACATCTTTGAGCACCAGGCGAATTGCCCTAATTACCAAATGATTAAACTTTTCTTGATTGATTGATTTTGTCCCCGTTTCCATTTTTAACTGGGCACCCACTGGGGAAACACAAATCGGGGCCTATCTGTTGTAAGGATACACAGCTGCCAACCAGAGACGCAAGTAGCACCTTCCTGCAGTTTTGTTGATTTTAAATTAGAGTCTAACACTTCTGCTAGCACGCGTCACTGGTTCTAGTCCTTTAAAGCACAGACTTGAGTGCATTAACTTGTGAGTGTGCTCTTTTGTCTTCTCACCCTGCAGAGCAGCTGTAAACACATAGTCAAAGTCACTATTGCTGGATTGATCTGTGTAGCATTTTTTTGTCCTTTAGTTTGCCTGCTTGTTGTTTCTTTTGTCAATATCTATACTATTAATTTTAAAACAACAAGTGAAGGCAATTTTGTAGTGCATATAACTGTATTCTTGTCCAACTATGATAAATATACCTCTAGAAAAGTTAACTGAATGATGTTTTGTTTTCAGCAAGAGAAAGTGCCGTAACAAGAGCCATGGACTGACAGCGGAGGAGGAGAAGTATATCCTTTATCTGCTGTTATAATGGAACTGAAACGCAAATGGCCGCCTACAATGATGAGGAGTCCACACTGGCTGAACAGCAAAGGATTTCCAAATGCCAACATGTCTGTTCTTCAGTTTCCTCAAACATACGAAGTCTTCTTACAGTGAACAAAGAGTGTATAAATACATCAAATGGTCTCTGACTGCATATCTGAACAAAATATTTTGTTTTGACACAGATGATGAAAAACAGGGTCTAGAAAGAATATATGCTAAATATGACTTATCTATGACCTCAGATATAGAGTAACAGATTATCAAATATTGAATTTTCTTCTGATTGAAAGAGGAAAGAGGTAATAAACTGTTGGAAAATGTCAAATGTAATTTCCTGAAGTTATCGTTCAGAAAAAAGCTTTGGCCACTACAATGTGTTATCTGTATTGACTAGTAAAAAAATATTTTGGTTGGAACCGCCTTTAGCTTCGATTACAGCTGTGGCGTTGTTTCAATAAGCTTCTGCTAAGGCAAAAGATCCAGTGTTGCATTCATGTCTCACCACTGAGCAAAGCCTCTCTGTATGATAAAGGCAAATACAATAACGGCTATGCAGCTTGTCGCTATTTTGTCTCCTGGCATTTTGAATCAGTAAGTTTGCATTAACCCAAACAATTACCCAAGTAAGAGTAATCAAGGCCTTTTAACGCACTACACTATGCAGGGCTTACATATTACATAATTTCATTGTACATAAAAAAAGGGGGAAAAAAGGAAGCAACCAAGCAAAATTGTACGCTACTAATCAATACCATATCAAGGATGGAATTGACAACTGGGAAGTAGCAAGATCATGTATTTAATGCTCTTTTTATCACAATACTAGTGACTTTCAGGAATGTTAGCATGTGTTTGGCATTGATAACCATCTGTAACTAAGTAATGGCCTTTTGTCACTTGCTTTGTACCAGACATCGTACATGAAATGAAAGCGTTATTGTAGTTGTAAAATGTACATAATAATATTCACTGAGTATAATATGTATATTAATGTGTCTTTTATGTTTTTATGTTTATTGTTTTAATGTTTCATGTTTTTATTGCAATGATGTTGGGGGTGGGCGCTTATAAGCTTTTGCCTTCAGCCCACTCCCTTTGAACAGAATTTAACTGCTCAAATAAACTAATAAACTAAACTAAGAGTAAAAAGGTACAAGGAGAAAATGTTACTTGAGTACTGTGAGTAACTGAGTAATTTTAAAAACATAAAATCATGTGTAAGATAAACTCAAATAGACCTTTAATTAACATTAGTCACTTTTCAGAAACATTTGAGAGACAAACAAGACGTGCACAGATATGAGTGGATTTGACTGTATATCGGTAACTGGGATAGTCTGACTTGTATAGAACAGTACTTGCATTGTGCCTATTCATTGCAGTGCTGATATTCAGAATATATGAAATACCATTGTGTGACAGTCGGTAAAGCGCTAACGGTCTGCGCGATAACGCTGTTTTATCATATTCAAATGTCATGTCAAATGTCAAAACAGTGAGCTCTCGAATGCTTTAAAAGTCACCGTGCTTGGAAGGGGGGAAAAAGAAACTTGCGTCCAAGAGGATCAACAGGACAGGTCTCTGTGTATTTCAGCAAGAGGTAAGTGCACAAGGGATCTTTTTTTTTTACCCAGTTCTGCTTCTGTCTTTGTCTAAACCAGCAACTTTCTCTCTTACTGCCAACAAACAGCGGAGTTAAATGAAGACCACTCTTCTCGCTGCCCTTCTGCTTCTCCTGGTCAAAGTCAAAGTCAGCAAGTGCAGTTGAACCAGAGGAGGTAACCACAGTGTCTAGATTCAGCCATAAACTTTTGCATATTAGATCTCTATTGGGCTTGTCTTTAGGGACATTTAGTCGAAAAGTAGAAATGTTAGAAGCTGGGAAAAGTGATGGTTTGTACTGAAGGGATGTTGTTCAACTTCTGGACTCACTGTGTTGTTTCTTTCTCTTCTGCCTTTTGTCACAGTACAAATACGGAGACATTATAGGTTTCCAACGTGAAAAACTTCCCATAATCAAAACAAAATATAACTTCACGCACTTGGCATTTACATCGACGAGGGCGATTTGCAGCACAGGGTCAAAAGGAAGGAGAGAACCTTTTCCACATCACAGGTATCTGCAAATACTTCTGTAAATGATTTCTATTATGATGTTTCAATACTTTTCTGGTTTCTGTTGTTTTTTCTCTCTAAATTGATAGGACACTAAATTCTACTCACTTCACACATAAACCACCGACTGGCTGCACAACCATCCTCACAAACAGGACTCTACTGTGACCGTCAAAACCTTAAACCCTCATTTGAACACACTTGTCACTCACAGCCTCATGGTTCCAAAAGTGAACTATGAGGCAGGATTAGTACAATAGTTTAGTAATAATTTACTAAGATTCATGATTAGCACAGGCATAAATAACTCTAGACCCCTGCTCCTCAAAAGCGCTGGAGCCTGTAGGAACCAATAACATAATTACTCTGTTGAGCTAATAACGTAATACTGATTTACCGGCCGATAATGTAATAATTATTACGTTATTAATAATCATTACATTATTAATAATGATTACGTTATTGGCTGGTTCTTACATTATTGACCTGACAAGATGAAAATCGTTCACAAATGTTATAAATTCAGCCAATAATATTATAATACATCAATTTGAATTTATTTAAAAACAAACACATAAAACATTGTTTTGTGCTGCTTTTCATCAGTTTTTTAGTTTGTTTTGTTCTTGTTCTTTGTAAAGTGGGTCATTTCATGATCGAAAGTTGCTGGTTCCAATCCATGCTCCCACAAGTGCATGACGTCGCTGTGTTCTTGGGCAAGGCACTTTACCCCCCCTCGCCTGTGCATGAATGTGCTGCATGTGAGAGTGAGTGGTTGGTGGTGCCCAAGTGGCTGATTGTATCTGAGGACTCTTCCCCCGCCGACTAAAACACCATTTGGTACAATGATAAAAGGATAATGATAAAACTATTGTAGCCACAGCTGCCCTGGGTAGGCTGCCAAACTGGGCCATTGGCCTCTCCGACCACTACCAAGCGCTCACTGCATTTTCCTCACATTTCACATGCAATGTGAGTGAAGTGCCTTGCCCAAGGACACAGCGACATCATACACTTGAGGAGGGACTCGAACCGGCAACCTTTCCGTTATAAGAATCCACTTTCTGACATAGGTGAACAAAAAAAACTACTGTGTTTGTTTTTTAAAATACATTCAGATTGAATTTATTACATTTGTGAACGATTTCATCTTATCAGCTCATAAGTAAGAACACCAATAACATCATTATTACATTATCGGCCGTTAAATCGTTATTATGTTATTGGCTCCTACACAGCCTGATTTGATTTCTATGCTTTTATACATGTATGTCTTATTTTTGCTCAGTGTTCAAGTTTTGACAAAGTTTACATTTATTAACAAAGCACACTTTTGACCAGAGAGGGCAGTGCTTTAACAATAACAGCGTAGCATTGGTGGTGTGTCACGATTAGCCTATTTGCTTATGTGTTTTCATGGAAAATTGCCAGTGGGCCACACCAAAGTGTTTTGCTGACTGGATCTTGTCCTCAGGCTGAAACTAAAGACATTTAGGGGCTCATTTATCACCCCTTGGTGTCTAAGATATGCTTGAAGTTGTGTATTTGATTCTAAATAGTGTTTGTACTGTCTGTCTCTGTCAACAGGTCCCATTACTATGACAACGGTATTTTAAAAAAATTCTCAGGCTGTGTGTTTGGTAAAATTGAGAATGAATCGAAACAACAGTGAAGAGTTTAATTTCCTCGATGGCCTCCCAAAAACGATTAAAAATGTGATAGTGGGTCCTGAAGACAAGTTCACTGAGCGCATCCTGTCTAAACTCCCCAAATGCCAGAACTGGGACGCCTCCAAAACAACTGTGAGCACCTGGCACGTACATCCGCTACGGAGTCTCCATCTCCCTACAGGTGAGTTTGTTCTGCATATAATCAGAATCAGAATCGTTTTTATTGCCATTGTTTGAGAACAGGTTCACAAACTAGGAATTTGTCTCGGTGCTGACGTGCAACATAAAACATATAACACAGAATCTAGTTAAAAATAAGCTATAAAACTTTAAACTATAAGGCTTTAGGGGAATGCATAAGAATTTAAATAAATAAGATAAATAATAAAAGGTAAAATATGGTAAGACGACAACAATTGACATAGAACAACAGTGGGATTATATGTGTATGAATATAAAGTAGAGAAGTGATAAAGGATAATGTTAAGTGAGTAAATGATAATGATATAAGTGAGTAATGAGAAAGTGATAAAGTGAGTAAAGTGAGTAAATATAAGTGAGTAAAGTGGAAGTGAAAATGAAAATATAAAGTATAAAGTGAGTAAATAAAGAAAAGTGATAAAGGAATAAAGGAGTAAAGTGATAAAGATAAAGTAGTAAAGTGATAAAGTGATAAAGTGATAAAGTGATAAAGTGATAAGTGTAAAGTGATTAAAGTGAGTAAAGTGAGTAAAGTGATAAAGTAATAAGGAGAAAGTGATAAGTGATAAAGTGATAAAGTGATAAAGTGAGTAAAGTGATAAAGTGATAAAGTGATAAAGTAAAGTGATAAAGTGATAAAGTGAATAAAGTGATAAAGTGAGTATAAAGTGATAAAGTGATAAAGTGATAAAGTGATAAAGTGATAAGTGATAAAGGATATAAAGTGATAAAGTGAGTAAAAGTGATAAAGTGATAAGGATAAAGTGATAAAGTGATAAAGTGAGTAAAGTGATAAAGTGATAAAGTGATAAAGTGATAAAGTGTAGTGTAAAGTGAGTTAAAGTGATAAAGTGATAAAGTGAGTAAAGTGATAAAGTGAGTAAAGTGATAAAGTGATAAAGTGATAAAGTGATAAAGTGATAAAGTGATAAGTGATAAAGTGAGTAAGTGATAAAGTGAGTAAAGTGAGTAAAGTGATAAAGTGATAAAGTGATAAAGTGATAAAGTGATAAAGTGATAAAGTGAGTAAAGTGATAAAGTGATAAAGTGATAAATAAAAGTGATAAAGTGATAAAGTGATAAAGTGAGTAAAGTGATAAGTGATAAAGTGAAAGTGATAAGTGAGTAAAGTGATAAAGTGAAAGTGAAAAGTGATAAAGTGAGTAAAGTGATAAGTGATAAAGTGAGTAAAGTGATAAAGTGATAAGTAAAGTGAATAAAGGAGTAAAGTGAGTAAAGTGAGTAAAGTGATAAAGTGAGTAAAGTGAGTAAAGTGATAAAGTGATAAAGTGATAAAGTGATAAAGTGATATATATAAAGTGATAAAGTGATAAGTGATAGCAGCAGATCTAAGGGTGGTCACACCACACAGAGCAACAGAGCAGATACATTCATGAGTCTGTAACTAAGTTATTGGTCTTGTTATTGTTCATGAGTCTGATGGCGGAGGGAAAAACTGTTCAAGTGGCGGGATGTATGGGTCTGGATAGACCGTAGCCTCCTGCCTGAGGGAGAGGGGTGAATAGTCTATGTCCAGGGGGAGAGGGGTCAGCTGTGATCCAACCCACACGCCTCCGGGTCCTGGAGTGAACAGGTCCTGGAGAGATGGAGCTCACAGCCAATCACCTTCTTAGCAGCAGCACAATGCACTGCAGTCGATACTACAGAAGCTTTTGCTTCAGCCCACTCCTTTTGAGCAGAACTTCAACTGCTCACATAAACAAATAAACTAAACTAATGTTGTTTTTCAGCTTGATCAAACAATGCAAGGAAAATGCCTTAACAAGAGACATGAACTGACAGAGGAGCAGGAGAAGCAGATCATTAATTGGTTTGAAGCGGTGTAGGAGTCTACACTGGATAAACAGAGTATCTGATTATCAAATATTGAATTTTCTTCTGATTGAAAGAGGTCAGGATTGTCAAAACCTGAAACGTTTTGGCACATTACATGATAATAAACTGTTGAAAATGTCAAATGTAATTCCTGAAGTTATTGTTCAGAAAAAAGCTTTTGGCCACTACAATGTGTTATCTGTATTGACTAGTAAAAATGGGGCCACAAATAAAAGGTCACACGCTCTAATATTTGGTTGGACCGCCTTTAGCTTCGATTACAGCTGTGGCGTTGTTTCAATAAGATCCAGTGTTGCATTCACGTCTCACACTGAGCAAAGCCTTCTCTGTATGATAAGGAAAATACAATAACGGCTATTCGTGGCATTATCGTGGCATTTGAATCAGTAAGTTTGCATGCGAGGTTGGTAGAGTAGCCAAAATATTTACTCGAGTAAGAGTAAAAAGGTACTAGGAGAAAATGTTTCTTGAGTACTAACTGAGTAACTGTTTGAGCGAAAACGTTTGATTTAATTTCAGTAACGCCATGAATTGTTTTTCCTCAAATACAAGATACTTCATTATAATTTTACTCAAGTAGAAGTAAAAGTACCCAGTGTTGGGGAGAATACCTTGCAATAGTATTTAGTTACAGAATACTTGCTTTAACCTCTTAACCCCCGCCTGAACCGAGCACATTTTCCCCAGTTCAGTTTTACCCAAATCTAAAAGGGTACAGCCTATAGGCCAGTGTGACGCCTTCATTTGAAAGCTAAGACCTAACTGATCTTTTTTCTTGTGTTGTTGCCGTGGTGTTGTCACTTTCTTTCACATTCTTTTTATCTAATTTATGCCACTTTTATTGTCGCTTTTTTCCCTTGCGTTTTCGTCACATTTCGTGTCTTTTTCGTCGCTATTATTACAAGTTTTATTTCAAGTTTTTGTTTCATGTGCTTGGTTCAGGTGGGGGTTAAGAGGTTAAAATGTATTATGTAACATATTCCGTTACTTCGTACTGTATTCTGAATACTTGGAATACTTTGACGTTGATTTGCATAATATTGATGCATAAAGCGGCGTATTTCAGCTGTTTGACCGTCTCAGAATCAGAATAGTTTTATTGCTATTGTTTGGGAACAGGTTCACAAACTATAGGCATTTTTCTCGTTGAAGACGTGCAACATGAAACATATAACACAGAATTTAGATTAAAATAAGCTATAAAACTTTAAACTGTAGGGCTATGGGGCATGCATAAAGAATATTCAAATAAATAAGATAAACATAAGAAGTAAAACATGTTAAGACGACAACATTTTGACATAGAACAACAGCGGGATATAATTTACATATTGTGTAGGTGTATAGAGTGATAAAGTGATAAAGTGTGGGATCTAAGTGTGGACATACTACACAGTGCAATAGAGCAGATTATATCTATGAGTCTGTAACTGAGTCTTATTGTATGATATGAACTGAAATGTAATAATTGAGTACTTCTGTGTATTCCTTTGACATTTGGAAAGAAACTGTATTCTAAATACCCTCAAATAAAAAAGTAACTTAACAAGAATAGAGTTACTCAAAATGAGTATTCTGAATACGTACTGTGAATACAAGTATTCAGTTTATCCAACACTGAAAGTACCCTCTGATAAACTATTCTAAGAAGTACAATTTCTTCAAAATGTTACTCAAGTCCATGTACTTAAGTAAATGCAGTGCTTAGTAGTTCAGGAACACTTTTGGTCTGATGTGATGGATTCGTGGAACACTCTCATTATGTCAGACATTATGTCAGATCAAATCTTTGCCGGATCCTCCTAAATAGTTCCCAGATCCTTACCCCGAAAAATTAAAGTAACAGGCCAGCGTTTTTCCATACTGAGATATGTTCTTACCTGAGCTTAGACGAGTTGATACGTCAACAAGGTACAAGTAAAAGTACAAATTATAGGTACGTTTATACGTCCCTGTCTGGTCTTTGTGCTCGTGGAAGAGCTCGGTTGTTTCTAACTTCAGGCCGTTTGGAGCCATAGGAATATACTGGGAGAGGCCAAATGCTAACAATATCTTTGGTCGTTTTGCGTGACTGAGGGCACGCACAAAGACCAGACAGGTACGTATCAACCAGTGGTGGAAGAAGAACTCGATATTCTTACTTAAGTAAAAGTGCAGATACAGGACCAAAAATGTACTAAGTAAAGTATGCAATGTAAAATGTACTTCAGAAGTAAAAAGTAAAAGTATGTAAGAGTTATTGTGCAGGATTTTTAAAATCATTGGAATCAAACCAAGTCTAAAGAAGTAAACCACTAAACCAGATCAAAAACAGGAAGTAAACCAGGTCTAACCCGGACTAAACCAGGTCTAAACCCGGACTAACCAGGTCTAAACCCCGACAAACCAGGTCTAAACCAGGTCTTAAGGAATAAACGACTAAACAAGTCTAAACTGGGACTAAACCAGTTCCTGGTAAAGAGGTCACTTTGAAAATAAAAAACTTTACTTTTATCCATTTAAAATTTAGTGGAGTAGAAAGTGCAAATACAGGCTCTGAAATGTAGTGAAGTACAAGTCAAAAGTATCATCATAAAATGTACTTAAATAAAGTAAAAGTACCTATAATTTGTACTTTTACTTGCACTTGTTACTTTGCACCACTGGTATCAACCGGTCTAAGCTCAGGTAAGAACATATCTCAGTGTGTAAAACCGGTGGCCTGTTCCTTAATCACTGAATTGTAACTGAGTACTCCCCGTGTCTGCACGCGACACACCTTTAACGATGCTCTGTTACGAGCACTGAAGAATAAAATACCACAGTAGTATCAAAATGTCACACTGGGGAAAACAATTAGGACGGAGATTCAGTCTGGCCGTGTTGGTGAGGCAAGAGAATAAAACCCTGCACTGGCACCATCTGCTGGCGAGGAATGAAACTACAGCTACACCTCTGCACATGACAGAAAGAAATATATTTACAATCAATCAATACATTGTTGGACCTCTGTTATAATAGCCGTATTGAAGGCACTGAACAGAAAGTATCACGACATAGGTATTGCACGGAGTTCCAAGAAAGTGGACGTAAAATAAGGAGTATTGAAAACGAAATGACCTCATTTTCGCAGCAACAAGTAATGCTTTGTTGTTATCTGTGCGTGACCCGCGTCATCGTTACGCCACTATTAATGATGCCTCTGGCTCAAAAGTTTCGTTTTTGAGCCAGAGCTATCTCTGGCTCAAAATGAAACTTAAGGCGCGGGACCAAAACAGCGCACCTTAAAACCAGAGGCTCGTCATTCATCATTTACGACACAAAAGTAGAAGATGGGCATCAAATCTCTGACCAACTGGTGAACAGCCGAGGTGTTCCTCAGGACGGGAGATTTGACGCAGGAGTTGGTGATAGACGGATCTAACTTGGTTTATCATCTTTATTTACTTCAGGTGAGCGCGCCTTTTTCATACCGGGGCGGATGTAAGGCTGTGGACAAAATGAATCTTGGACCTGTTTGGCAGATCAGCCCAACACATTATTTACTCTTTAAAATAACTGACTCAATTAATTACCAGGTATAAGTAAGAAGGCAACGCACGTTTATTGTAGAGCAGTGGCGTAGCCAGAAAAAAGACACTGGGTGTGCACCAGCAAACACTGGGTGTGCCAAATTTATTCTCAACAAATAGAACTTTTTTTTCTTACTGTGTACATGTAATGCCCCTCTGACGGGGGAAAATGTTGCCAGTTTCATAATTTGCTAAAAGCAGAGTGGCAAGGGCTCCCCCTACAGGCCTGCAGGCAAAACTAATACATTCCGACTTACATATTCAAAATCAATGACTGGCATTAACTTGTATAATCAAACACATTCTCAACTTCTGAAATACATCATAATAACTTTTCAACCTTTAAACACATGTTTTTAACGTGATTTAAATGAGTTGTTAACACTTTTCACATGTATTTCCTGTCATATTATAAGTAAACCTGTTTATCTTATCCTATTTATTTCTTACTCACACTATCACATGTATTATTTAAGCATCTGAACTTCCCACCTTCTTACATCCTCCTCGGTTGTAGAACTTGACTCCTGGAGTCTTGGTTTTTTAAATAATTTATTAACAAACTCTGTTTCATTGCTAGCAACACTTTAGCTAGTCTACTAAAACTTTATGGCTCCTGCAGTGCTCGCTGTGCGGGAGGGTCACAGTCAGGTCATTAGGTTGGTTGCCAGGTTCAGTGTCACAACCCCTTCGCCTGATAACACTTTTTTATTGATTGATCGAGTTAACATGCCCAGTGCAGGTGTCGCAACGCATCGCCTGGTGGCAATTTTTACAAATTGATCGACTGGTTATCAAACATGTTAGGAAAAGCTACATATATGTAAACAAAATGCATTCAGTTTTTTGGGTGTGCCAGCTGGCTCTGTGGGTGGCACTGGCACACCCTGGCACACCCGTGGCTACGCCAATATTGTAGAGCACACATTCATTGTATTCAATGGAATACAATGCCAAAGTCTTAAAGGGACTAAACGGGGTTTAAACATGTTAAAATGATGTATTTTCCTGCCCCTACTGTACATGTTCCAGCCTGTGCAGAATGAGCCCAGCCCTGTTCACCACAACTGCCTCTAAAATCCTGCACTGTCACTCAAGTGCCGTCATGCACGAGCTAATATAGAAGGTGCTGTTACACGTATGACCTGAGGTGGCAGTAGTGAGTATAAAATGGCCAATTTACATCGAGCCACTTTAATGTTATACTTTTAGATGTCTATTTTACACCAGTGGAGGAAAAAAAGTCAAATATTAAACACAGAAGTTATAATTTTGCCTCAAACACATCTTGGTCCAATGACAATTGTTTCGATGTGCTATGGGTAAAGTGGGACACTTGTAATTGGTAAAAGTGGGACACTTTTAAAATGGTCATTTTTGCATTCAAAACATTAATATTATTGTGGGAACTACTTTGTGTGAAGAGGTTATGAATAATAATAATAAGCATTCTAATGGTTATTCTAACTGTAGTGTGAGACATAGGCCCATGATGGACCTGTGTCTGATGTGTAGCCTGTGCTGTTGGTGCAGACGGAGCTGTCAGACATGTTCCAGTGTGGAATATCTAACCAGGAGCTTTGGTATAACTAAAAACAAGAGTGACAGAACAATGGACAGCACTGCTTTGTTTTATTTTTGTTTATAATGAGTGAGGAATAATATGAAGGACATGCCAAAAAAAAACATGCTAATCTATGAACCTTTAATTGGTTAAGAAGGAACAATCATGTTTTAAAGATTTGAAAATAACTATATATAGCCTATGTTTTAAAAATCTACAATTAAAGAACTTAGAAACCTCAAAGAACAACTTAATGTTGAAATGTTGCTAAGTGGTGATCAACAGTTCATAGTAAACATAGTAAACCTCTATTTACTATTTACTTGTTTGCACATTTCCTGTCTGTTCTGCACACCCCAAGTGTTTTTCTTGAGAGCTGAATGTAACAAGATAATTTTTCCATTGTGAAATCAATAAAGGCCTATCAATCAATCAATCAATCAATCAATCAATCAATCAATCAATCAATCAATCAATCAATCAATCAATCAATCAATCAATCAATCAGTCAGTCAGTCAGTCAGTCAGTCAGTCAGTCAGTCAGTCAGTCAGTCAGTCAGTCAGTCAGTCAGTCAGTCAATCAATCAAACCATCAATCTTCTGAGAAAGGCAGCAGAGTGCGGCCAAAACATATAAACCCCACAGGTCTGGCTATAGGAATGATATGATCTTGTCTTTGGTCTCGTGTAGGTCTGGACCAGAACCGCGGCGGTGAGTACGGTGCATTCAAGGACCTGGTTAAACAGTTCATTGGGGCGCTCCGTAAATGTGACATCCGTCCATACGTGGTGTTTGATGGCTGTGCGGACTTTTCGGACCAGAAATGGGACACAGAGATGCAGAGAACGGTGAACCGTGTGCAGATAGCCCACCAGGCAGCAGAGTCTGATGAGGCCATGGGCGTCTTACCCACCCTCATCTGGGAAGTCTTCAGGCAGACACTGGACGAGCTGAGAGTCCCTTTGGCCCGCAGCTACACCGAGGCTGACCGACAGGTGAGGAAGGCTATTGTTTTAGTGTGCAATGTTCACTTTGGCTACAGTGTTTAAGGCGTCTTGGACGCGTGTACACGCGGGATACACACAGCGCCACACAGTGGCAGGAGGCTAAAACATGGATCAAGACATAAATGGCTCCAACAGTACTGATTATCCCGCACTTCAAAACATGTTTAATTCTATACAGGTGCATTGGAGAAGTCGTGTGTAATGCTCGTAACATGTGAACAATTTAATCTCCTGCACACTGTAAATATTGCACACAAAAAAAGAGATTTATTAACAACGTTTAGACAACTAGGCCTTCTTCAGGCAAACCTGTGCCTGTGTTGAAATTAGAATAGAATTGTTTGAGTAAATTGGATTAAATTTTATGTAAAGCTACTTCACTCTAATGAAGATACAGTATACACACTATTAAATGAACACAAATCTAATGAAACTGAAAATAAACATCCAAGACTACTAGTATTTGCATTTTTAATGTGTTTTCTTACATTTTGACATTTCCTCCAGGCTGCATCTCTGGCTCAGGAGTGGGGCTGCCCTGTGCTCTCCAACGACAGCGACTTCTTCATATTCCCCATGAAGGGAGGGATGCTGCCACTGTTCATTTCAGGTTTTGTTTCGGCCGACCTCGTCTCCGTATCCTCTGCTCCATCTGACCCTTCCTTTCTGTCCGGCGTCCTGTAGGTGGCAGGAGGTGCAGCAGAGTGGAGCACAGAGCTTCATCCCCTGTAAGAGATACCACTCCTCCCGTTTCTGTGGGACCGTCTCCATCGATCCACAGCTGCTGCCAGTCTTTGCTGTTTTGGCGGGAAATGACTACATAAAAGAACACAGTGGGGGCTGGTAACCGGCAACAGCAGAGGTCGCCCTACGTGCAATTACAGGAGTTACTCCGAAGGATCAGGTAGACTAACTGGGTAACCTGCAAAAGCCAGGAAAATGGAAGGTCTTTCTTCCATAAAGCAGTCTGTTTGCGCCTCCTCGGGGTGGATTTTTATGCATGGCAGGTCTGTGCCCAGGAGTGTGGAAGTGAGGCAGACTTGGATTCTAGACTAGAATCTCTTATTCGAGAGTAAAATATACAATCAGTAACAACTTTATCATTCAAAACAATCATAGCCTGAGAGAAGGTACGAGAGAGGGAACAAAGAGCAGGTACAACTGAGAGATCTGAGTCTGGCGATTAAAATACCGTTTACACAGCAAAGTGATGTGGGATTTCAGCTGATAATGTTGTGTAGTCCCACAGTCATGAGGGTTTACCCAAATCAGTCCTAAAGTTACAAATTCAATCACCACAAACCTCAGCGTCACCACAGTGGAACGCTCCTAATGTGTTTCATAATATTTGAGTTGATCATCTGACTTTGTTTCACACAGCGGTTTCCAGAATGCTGCTCCTCAGAGAGTGTTTGAGGAGTTCTGAAGGACGTTTCACCGGAGGAGAGAGAGCAGAGGATAAACAGTCTCCAGGAGGCGGCCCATCACTACAGCCTGCCTCCCAGCTCACTCAGCAACTTCTTCAATCAGGACATCCTCCCCTCACTGCCCCCGCAGGTCAGAAATAACATTACAATTTAGTTAAACTGATGTGTTTAGCATGAGCTCTTACTGGTTTATAAAAGTAGTACCAACACGTCTCAACAACTACTTAATCTGTCAGTATATTTGAATTTGCCATAGTTCACCTGAAAGCTCCGGAAGTCACTGAACTGGAGGCTGAACTAGCACCTCAGTAGGACTCGATTGGGGACAGATGCTGGAATTTTGGTTGCAAGAATGTAGATCAAAAAGTGGCCTTTTATCTTTACTGTTAGGAGAAGGCATTAGGAGAAGAGTTAGCTTTGTTTGGAATTTTGCTCTACTTTGTACTTACCTTATCCTGTGTCCAGATGCCATCGCCTACTTTCCTACTCCTCGGTCCAGTCCCCTGGGTGCCTGCATATCTGCCTTCCTGCATCTTACCTGCCAGTCAGCTTGCTTACTACTTACCTGCCAGTCTGTCTGCCTGCTAACGCAAACATTATACTTACCTTTATCTTTGTAATAAATCATACAGTAGTATGCTATAGACTGGTGCTATGTGATTGAAAAAAGCATAATACCCCTCTTTAATGTTACAATTATTTTTCTCACTATTGATACTAGGAGTGTGACAATATATCGATTTTCCGATATATAGCGATATTTTGTGGGACAATACGATACCGATACTTCTTATTCCGATATCGATACTTTTTGATAACGTCATGCATATTAATGAGGCAGCAGTGCTCCACTGTTTTCACAGTCAATAGAGGCCAACAATGATCAAGAATTCAGTCAGACCAGCAGGGGGCAGCACTACAGTTTTAAGCACTTGGACCAAACACTGTCACACAAATAAATTACTTTTAATGATAGTTTTCATAATTATAAAGAAGATTAATCTGGGGTTGATTTATTACTTTTTAAATAGGACTGTGGTTTCTTGTTTATTTAAATGTAAATGAAGTCACTGACAGATCTATAGACCCATTTTCAGTGAGTAAGTCAGGGATCATTTATAAAAGTGGTACAAAGCACATGAAAAGAAAAATGTAAATGATGAATAATATGTAGTATGTTAAAATAAAAGGTTAAAAGTAGCATGTTTTATTTTTTAATCGTGGTGTATCGTAGGTTATTTTGTGCAATATATCGATTATCGCAGTATCGGCGTATCGTGAGATAATCGTTATCGTAAGCCATGTATCGCGTATCGTATCGAATCGTGAGCTACCCAGAGGTTCCCACCCCTAATTGATACCATAGATGACTGTATGGGGCTTGGAGCTGTTTTTTATTATTATTTTTTGGTCGGAAAAAATATTCATATTCTTCCCCTTGAAGCTAGTTTTGGCCCCAATATCTGCTATTATGATCATTTATTTTCACCCTGCTGCCATTGCAATACAGAATGGGAAATTCTTTGTTTTTTACACACGGTCACCTTGGCCAAAATATCCCAGCTTTAGAAATGATCAAATGAGAGCAAAAAGTGCAACATGAAAACCCTCCAATGGCCCCTGGAGGACGATGGCCAGAGGGAGGGGGTGAACTAGGGCTGCGTACCGTTAAATGATACTAGTCTGGTATCGGAAAAAAGGTGTAGGTACGACTGGTATCGAAAAAAATATCGAAAGCAGGTACCGAAAAGAAATATTAAATCTTTATATTCAAGTTTAATGCTGTTGTTCATAAGTGATCTAAAGCAAAAGTTTCAAGTTGCCTCATAATATCTCTAAATGATTCTTATCCCTATTCACCTGCAGCGTCTCGCCTTAAAAGCTTCCGTTTTGTCGACTAATAAAAACGAAATAAGGATTCAAATATAGGGCTAAAAATGTCTAAACTTCCAGTGACAGATTGAAATATCTCCATAACATTTGAATCCATTGCTAAGCCTGTTTTGTGTGGCTCGAAATAAAAAATCAATCAATCAATCAAAGGAACAAGTTTGTGCTTTGTTCATGTGGGAAAAGCTTCAAGAAGCAGTGCAATATGAGTAATAAATATTATTATTATTATTTCACGCTCAACAACATCTCCACTTAAGTATCTCCAAAATGTAATGTACTTAACAAGTTATTGAGTTTTTTTTTAATTTTATGTCTAATTCCTAGCCAGTTTTGAATCAAAAATACAGATTTTTCATTAATGACTAGCTTAAACTAAAGCTGTGTCCTTGGGCAAGACACTTCACCCCACTTGCATCTAGTGTCTGCGTACATTAGTGTATGAATGAGAGAGTGAATGGGTGACTGGTTCCTTGCTGTAAAGTGCTTGAGTGCCAAAGGTAGGTGGAAAAGCGCTGTATAAGTTGAGACCATTTACCGTCCGTTATTTAAATGTTGTCACTAAAAATATAAGAAATGCTGTCCATTTTAGTGCAGAAAATCCCTTATTTTTTATATGAAATAAAAGAAAAAAAAGAAAGACAAGTTGGTGGAAAAAGTGGAAAAATTGGGGGGAAATGTTGAAAAATGGGTTAAATTTAGAAAAAATTGGTAAAAAAGGAGAAAAACTTGGAAAGTGTTTTTTCTGCTGTTTTATAGTTAAAGGAAGTTTCTTGGAAGGAAGGGGATACATTTACATTATTCTTTTTTATGGTTCTATATGACAAATAATTTAGCGTAGGTATCGAAAAAAAATAATCGTTCAGGGTATAACCCATTGTGTTCCATGAAGGAAAAAAGATTGGCTTTGTATCAATTAAAAGAGAAAAATGGCGTTTGAATGAAATAATCTTTGTCCTTGCCCAAGTATTTCTTGGCTCTGTTCCAAACAAATACAAGATGTGCAATATTGGGCTCATACTGAGATAACAGGTTTTAGAGGCATTTTACACACCAAAAGTGGACATGGAATAGGGTTTTATCAATTCTGCTTCAACTCAACCTGAAAAGACTCACAGAAACAAAGCTGCATTAGAAGAGTTTTATTGAACATACATGGACGTGATGACTTATAGCTGAGGTCTGAGCTGGGATGATTATGCGACACAAGGCCACTAACCGGAGCGCTGATTGAGACAGATACAGCGCAACCCTGATGGGTGACAGAGTGATGTGAAAGCCTGAGCTTAGAATTACATGGAACAACAGAGGTAAGGTTGCTCCAGAGAGTTTGACGCAGTGATAGGGGATGTCACAGGAAAATCCCTCTGACGTGGGCGGATTTGATATATTACTTGTCCATCATATTGCATTTGCAGAGGTGGTCAAGTACTTCTTTTCATTTCTTGAGTAAAAGCATTTTTGTAGCTTAAAAAATATGAAGATATACTAATGAAGACAACACAGTTCCTGACCACATCCGCACATTTGTCATACATTCTAAACTCTGTGTAGGTTTGCAAATCCGGTGCTGAAGTTGCACGAGAGCAGGAGTGATTTAAACTCACACCAGCAGCTCCATTAACTTCCTCTGCAGGCCTGAGCCTGAGCAACAAGCGGCCGTCCGTAGGAGGAGTGTCCGACACAGGAGACTCGCTAGACCGTTTGAGCTGAGAAAACCAACCTAAATGCAGGAACAAAGCGATCCTGCCGCGACACAGCCACAGAACGAGTACACTACGCTGCGTGGAAGGCCCGTGTCCCGGGTCCTGCACGGGGGCTTGGTTTGGTGACACAAGCGGAACTGAACTCAGAAGAAGTCATTTGTCGCTGCCAGTTCGTTACGCGCAGTACCCCTCGCTAATTTGCCCCCCCGCGATGTTCCTACCCCTCGCTAATTTCCCCCGCGCGATGTCCTACCCCTCAACTTAATTTGCCCCACGATGTCCTTTACCCTCGCCTAATTTGCCCCACGTGTTCCTACCCTCGCTAATTTGCCCCGCGATGTCCTACCCTCGCTAATTTGCCCCACGATGTCCTACCCTCGCTAATTTGCCCGCCGCGATGTCCTACCCCTCGCTATTTGCCCCCGCGATTCCCTACCCCTCGCTAATATTGCCGCCGCGCGATGTCCTACCCCTCGAATTTGCCCCGCGCGATTCCTAACCCCTCGCCGAATTTTCCGACGGCCGTCCCGTCACCCCTTGCCTATCAAATCTCTAGCAACTGAGCTCAGAAAAATCAAATTTGATTGCCATTGGTTTGAGTGAACCTTCCCCCCCCAGTCCAGTAACCACCCCCCGTCCTAACCTCCCCCTTCCTGTAACACCCCTTGTCCTACCTCCCCCAGTCCTGTAACCACCCCCTGTCCTAACCTCCCCCAGTCTTGTAACCACCCCCCTTCCTAACACCGGTCCTGCACACCAATGGCAAGCAATTACCTCTCTGACGAACAAATCAGCTTGTCGGGAGTCAGCTCACCACAGAGGGCCCCAACCCCCCCATCTGCAGGACCCGGGTCAGAGGCTTCCAAACGCAAGCTGCAGGTCCTCCTCTGTGGCCTGCGTCTCGAGCAAGCATCGCCCGTGCACCTGCATAAGTTGTTCCTTCAGCTCATCGTTATTCTGGGCCCTGGTCTCCTTACGGACGCTCCTCCTTCCGAGGACGGCCGCTTGTTGTCTCAGTGATTGCCTGGCCGCCAGAGGAAACGAATGGGAGCTGAAAATGTGTGTTTAGTCCTGAGAAGTATATCTTCATTATGTAGAAGCCCACAGTAGCATTACGTATTATACTTTTAAAGTTGCTACATAATCTGTATTTTTTTAACAAAGTACTTTTGACCCCTCCGGAATAACTGTTGTTCATTTCAAAACTCTGAATATATTCTGAATTTAAGTAGACCATTTTACATATTAATTTGTTGAAACTTATAAATTCTAACTTAATTAAAACAGCCAGTATGGCCTTATATGAGGCGAACTTCACTGTCTTCACGTCTCTCTGCTGATTCTGCCCCTTCTTCCTTGTCCTTTGTTTGTTTTAAGGGCGCGTTCCAAGCATTTTTTGTCCTTGATGTGATCACAAATGTCTCCTGAGGGCTGGGATTTCTAGCTCCGTGTCAAGAAGGAATGCTGGGTTCCTTTGTCTATGATAAAGTTTGGTTTCCTGTGGAACACACTCTTTTTGAGCTTGTGGGATCTTTCAAGCTCCAGCTCTGAAGAGCGTTTCACCATTAAGTGGATAAAAGTCATGGCGCTTCACGAGTCTTATTTTTCTCTCGTCACGTATTGGTGGTTTCAGAAACTGGATTTAGAATACTGTTTCTCTCTGTGCATTGTGTCAATTATCCTGTTCACCTGAGTCTTGGGGAACCATTGTGCCTTGGTTTGCTTGTGGTCCATCTTTGCAACATCGGGTCTTGAAATGTTTCTGTGGCTTTGCTGGAAGCTTCTGTTATCACAAACTTCTTTTCCTTCAACAACCTGCTTCTTTGCTGACATTTTTTCGGAGAATTTCTCTTTTTTTATTTTGATGCTAGCGTTCTCAGACTTTATAACCTCTTTGGGCATGTTGCCTCAGGAATCCTTAGTGGCATCATTTCGACCACTGTCACTGAAGGATCTCAGAAAATCGTTTCTAGCTCTGGGGGAAATCCCCAAAGGGACCAACGCGTGGTTAGTTTGGCAGAGCTAGTTTTGGCGTGTTCGCTGGCTCAAAATATGTTGTTAACTTTGACTTCTCCTAACCCCTGCATGTTTTTAGGCTGAGGGATCGAAAATTTCAGACGTTTCTCTCAATTGATTATTTGATGCTTCTCTCTTTCAACCTTTTAACAGTACCGGCCTCCCGTGCTTCGGACTCTTGTGCGGCACTTTCAAAGTCTTGTATTGCCTTGTTCAGTTGGATTTTCCATTCACAAAAGGTTTTGATTTCCAAGTGGGCCTCTGACCACTGTTTTCTCTTGCATAAAAGGTGGACGCCAGAACTGTTCCCGCTCCTGACGCCTGTTTCTCTCTGAAACGAGAATTTCTCCTCCTCTCTCCACTGTCTTTCTCTGCACGAGCGCTGTATCTCCTGTATCGAGACGTTCTTTTCCGAAAGACTCACTCTTTCTGTAGCACTGAGGACTTGTGGCCGTAAGCTAAAGTTGGCAGTGTTCGCTGGGTCAAAATATATTTGCGGGCTTGAACCTTTGGGACTTCTTCGAACCCCTGCGTTTTTGTAGCTGAGGATTAACATTTCAGAGGCTTTTTCTCCAATTCGATTATTAGATCCCTCTTCCCTCCTTTCAACACTTTTAGCAGTACTCTCCGCCGCTTTGGACTCTTGTGCAGAGTTTTTAAGTGTTGATTTGCTGATCATTGTAGGACTTTCCAGTCCAACCAGCATCTTGATTCTCCAATGACTGTTGACCATTGTCTTCTCTGGCATAAAGGCGGACAAGCCAGAACCTGTCACTGTCCAGCCGCATCTTTCCCTTTGAGGAGGAATTCCTCTCCCATCTCCACTGTCTTTCCTGGCATGGAGCCCCTGTATCTCCTGTAGTCAGCCAGTCTTTTTCTCGAAAAGCTTCAGCACCTTCTGTAGCACTGTAGTACATGTTTTGGGCGTTTTCCATTTCTAATGTCACAAAGGTTTGTAAACAACTAATAAAAGACTGTATCAAAAACAGTCCGAAATGTCGCTTCACACAGCTGCTCTGAACGAATACGCAATTTGAAATGAATGTTTGGGACAGCAGATGTGACAACAGAAAACCATAGCAATACTAAAACATTCCAGTATGAATTGTGTCATGTGATTTTTGGAAAATCCTATTTGGGCACATTTGGAATATGTGCCCATTGTACTGTTGCCAGGTGACGAGGTATATTCCACTTTCCCAGGTAATTATCCAATGACACCAAATTTACCTGAGATATTTCAGTCCAAACAGAAAACTAGGCTAAAAACGATAATAATGATTGACTAAAAACTAAATTTACCTTTTCGTCAAAAGTCAGTAACATAAGTCATGCTTATTTGTCATTGTTCAATTATCAACAGAATTGCATAAATATTACAGTTTTCATTTCAGTTAACCACATCTTAAATAGAGGCACGGTATCAGTTTTCATTAATTTACCAATATTTTTTCTCACTATTGATACTAGGAGTGTGACAATATATCGATTTTTTCCGATATATAGCGATATTTTGCGATACGTACCGAATTCTTATTCCGATATCATACTTTTTGTAACGTCATGCATATTAATGAGCAGCAGTGCTCCATGTTTTTCACAGTCAATAAGGCCAACAGACGATCAAGAATTCAGTAGACAGCAGGGGCATCACTACAGTTTTAAGCACTGGACCAACACTGTCACACAAATAAAACTTTAATGATAGTTTATAAATAAAGAAGATTAATTGTGCTTGTTATTACTTTTTTAAATAGGAAATGTGGTTTCTTGTTTATTAAATGTAATGAAGGTCACTGGACAGATCTATAGACCCATTTTCAGTGTGTAAGTCAGGGATCATTTATAGAAGTGGTACAAAGCACATGAAAGAAATGTAATGATGAATAAATGTAGGTGTTAAAATAAAAAGGTAAAGTAAGCATGTTTTATTTTTAATCGGGTGTATCGTAGGTTATTTTTTGCAATATATCGATTATCGCAGTATCGGCGTTTTATCAGGAGGATAAGCGTTATCGTAAGCCAATGTACGCGTTATCGTTATCGAATCGTGAGCTACCCAGAGGTTCCCACCCCAATGATATACCATAGATGACATGTATGGGGCTTGGAAGCTGTTTTTTATTATTTATTTTTTGTCGGAAAAAAATATTCATATTCTTCCCCTTGAAGCTAGTGTTGCCCCAATATCTGCATTATTATCATTTATTTTCACCCTGCTGCCCATTGAAATACAGAATGAGAAATTCTTTGTTTTTTTTAAACACGGTCACCTTGGCCAGAAAATATCCCAGCTTTAGAAAATGATCAAATGAGAGCAAAAAGTGCAACATGAAAACCCTCCAATGGCCCCTGGAGGACGATGGCCAAGAGGGAGGGGGTGAACTAGGGCTGCGTACCTAAATGATACCAGTCTGGTATCGAAAAAAAGGTGTAGGTACTACTGGTATCGAAAAAAAATATGCGAAAGCAGGTCCGAAAAAATAAATATTTTAAATCTTTTATATTCAATTTAATGCTGTTTCATAAGTGATCTTAAAGCAAAAAGTTTCAGTTGTCTCATAATATCTCTAAATGATTCTTTATCCCTATTCACCTGCAGCGTTCTCGCCTAAAGCTTCCGTTTTGTCGACAATAAAAAACGAAATAAGGATTCCAAATATTAGGCTAAAAATGTCTAACTTCCAGTGACAGATTGAAATATCTCCATAACATTTGAATCCATTGCTAAGCTGTTTTGTGGCTCGAAATAAAAATCAATTCAATCCAAATCAAAAGAACAAGTTTGGCTTTGTTCATGTGGAAAAGCTCAAGAAGCAGTGCAATATGTAGTAATAAATATTATGATTATTATTTCACGCTCAAACAACATCTTCCACTTAAGTATCTCCAAAATGTAAATGTGAATGTACTTTAACAAGTTTTGGAGTTTTTTTTTTTAATTGTATGTTAATTCCTAGCCAAGTTTTGAATTCAATAATACAGATTTTTTCATTAATGACTAGCTTAAAACTAAAGCTGTGTCCTGGGCAAAAGACACTTCACCCTACTTGCATCTAGTGTTTCTGCGTACATAGTATGTATGAATGAGGAGTGACATGGGTGACTGGTTCCTTGCTGTAAAGTGCTTTGAGTGCCAAAGGTAGGTGGAAACCGTGTATAAAGTGAGACCATTTACCGTCCATTATGTTAATGTTCACTAAAATATAAGAAAAATTGCTTCCATTTTAGTGCAGAAATCCCTTATTTTTTATTGAAATAAAAGAAAAAAAAGAAAGGGCGAACAAGTTGGTTGAAAAAGTGAAAAAATTGGGAATGTTGAAAAATGGGTTAAAATGAGAAAAAATTGGAAAAAGGAGAAAAACTTGGGTGAAAGTGTTTTTCTGCTGTTATATTAAAGGAAGTTTTCTGGAAGGAAAGGAGGATACATTTACATTTATTCCTTTTTATGTTCTATATGACAAATAATTTAGCGTAGTGATCGAAAAAAATAATCGTTCAGGTATAACCCCATGTGTTCCCGATGAAGGAAAAAAATGCTTTGATCAATTAAAAGAGAAAAGAATGGCGTTTGAAGTGAAAATAATCTTTGTCTTGCCCAAGTATTTCTTCGGCTCTGCTTTCCAAACAAAAAACAAGATGTGCAATATTGGGCTTATACTAGATAACAGTTTTAGAGGCATTTACACACCAAAAAGTGGAAGGAATAGGGTTTTATCAATTCTGCTTAACTCAACCTGAAAAGACTACAGAACAAAGCCTGCATTAGAAGAGTTTTATTTAACAACATGGACGTGATGACTTTATAAGCGACGGTCTGAGCTGGGATGATTATGCGACACAAGGCCCACTAAACCGGAGCGCTTGATGAGACAGATACAGCGCAACCCTGATGGGTGACAGAGTGATGTGAAAGCCTGAGCTTAGAATACATGGAACAACAGAGTAAGTTGCTCCAGAGAGTTGGACGCAGTGAATAGGGATTTCACAGGAAAATCCTCTTGACGTGGGCGGATTTGGATATATTACTTGTCCATTCAGTATGCATTTGCAGGGTGGTCAAAGTACTTCTTTCATTTCTTTTTGAGTAAAAGCATTTTGTAGCTTAAAAAAAAATAGAAAAATACTAATGAAGACAACACAGTTCCTGACCACATTCCGCACATTGTCATACATTCTAAACTCTGTGTAGGTTTGCAAATCCGGTGCTGAAGTTGCACGAGAGCAGGTGATTAAACTCACACCAGCAGGCTCCCATAACTTCCTTGCAGGCCTGAGCTCTGAGGCAACAACGCGAGCCTTCCTAGGAGAGAGTGTCCCGACCACAGGAGACTCGAGCCTAGACCCTTGAGCTGAAGAAACAACCTAAAATGAGGAACAAGGCGATCCTGCCCGCGGACAGCAGCCACAGAACGAGGTACACTACAGCTGCGTGGCCCTGTCCCGGGCTGCACGGGGCTGTGTTGAGTGGACACAGCGAACTGAACTCAGAAAAAGCTCAAAATTTGTCGCTGCCCAGTCGTTACGCGCAAGTACCCGCTCGCTAATTTGCCCCCGCGAGTCCGTACCCCTCGCTAATTTGCCCCGCGCGATGTCCTACCCCTCCACTAATTTGCCCACGATTCACCCCTCCGCTAATTTTGCCCACGATGTCCACCCCTCGCTAATTTGCCCCGCGATTCCTACCCCTCGCTAATTTGCCCCACGATGCCTACCCCTCGCTAATTTGCCCCGCGGATGTCCTACCCCTCGCTAATTTGCCCCCGCGATGTCCTACCCCTCGCTAATTTGCCCGCGCGATTTTACCCTCGCTAATTTGCCCCGCGCCATGTCCTTACCCCTCGAATTTTTCCGACGCCGTCCCGTCACGCCCTGCCTATCAATCCTAGCGAACTGACTCAGAAAAAGCAAATTTGATGCATGGTGTGAGTGAACCTGTCCCCCCCCCAGTCCAGAGTAACCACCCCCCTCCTAACCTCCCCCAGTCCTGTAACCACCCCCCTGTCCAACCTCTCCCCAGTCCTGTAACCCACCCCCCTGTCCTAACCCCCCCAGTCCTGTAACCACCCCCCTGTCCTAACACCGGTCCTGTACACCAATGGCAGCAAATGTACTCTCTGACGACAAATCAGCTTTTCGGAGTCAGCTCACACAGAGTTGCCCCAACCCCCCATCTTGCAGACCCCGGGGTCAGGGCTTCCAAACGCAGCTCAGTCCTCGCTCTGTGGCCTGCCGTCGTTTCGAGCAAGCATCGCCCGTGCACCTGCATTAAGTTGTTTCCTCAGCTCAGCGTTATCTGGGCCCTGGTCTCCTGTACGGACGTTCTCCTCCGAGGCGGGCCGCTTGTTGTCTCAGGATCCGGCGCAGAGGAAACGAATGGGACTGAAAATGTGTGTTTAGTCCTGAGAAGTATATCTTTCATATTTAGAACCACAGTTAGCATTTGACGTATTATACTTTTAAGTTGTACTAATCTGTATTTTTTTAACAAAGTACTTGACCCCCTCCGGAATACTGTTGTTCATTTCAAACTCTGAATAAATTCTGAATTAAGTAGACCATTTTACAGTATAATTTGTGAACTTATAAACTTCTAACTAATAAAAACAGGCAGTTATGCCTATATGAGGCGAACTCTCCACTTGTCTTCACGTCTCTCTCTTTGATTCTGCCCCTTCTCCTTTGTCTTTGATTTAGTGGCGCGTCCAAGCATGTTTTTGTCCTATGTGTGGTCACAAAGTCCTCTGAGGCTGCGGATTTCGAGCTCCGTGTCAAAAGGCTAATGCTGGGGTTCCTTGTCTATGATAAGTTTGGTTTGGGGAACACACTCTTTTTTGAGGCTCGGTGGATCCTTCAATCTGCCAGCCTCTGAAGACGTTTCACCATTAAGTGGATAAAAGTCTATTGCGCGTCACGAGTCTTATTTCCTCTCACGTAGTTGGGTTTCAGAAACTGGAGTTAGAATACTTGTCTCCTTCTGGTTTGGCATGTGTCAATTATCCTGTCACCTGAGTCTGTGTGGAACCATTGTGACCTTGGTTGCTTGTCGTCCATCTTTGCAACATCGGGTCTTGAAATGTTGTTCTTGCTTTTGCTGGAAAAGTCTTCTGTATCACAACTTCTTTCCTTCAACAACCTGCTTCTTTGCTACATTTTTTCGGAGATTTCTCTTTTTATTTTGATCTAGCGTTTCAGACTTTATAAACCGTCTTGGCTGCTTCCTTCAGAAGATCTTAGTGCATCATTCGACCACTGTCATGAAGGCATCTTCAGAAATCGTTCTAGCTCTGGGGGAAATCCCAAATGTGGGGGGACCCAAAAATACGCTGTGTTAGTTTGGCAGAGCTAGTTTTGGCAGGTGTTCGCTGGCTCAAAATATGTTTGGTTGAACTTTGCACTTCTCCTAACCCTGCATGTTTTAGTGAGGGATCAAAATTTCAGACGTTTCTCTCAATTTGTATTATTTGATGCTTCTTCCTCTTTCAACACTTTTAAACAGTACCGCCTCCCGTGCTGCGGACTCTTGTCGGCACTTTTCAAAGTCTTGTATTTGCTGTTCATGTTGGATTTTCCATTTCACAAAAGCGTCTTTGATTTCCAAGTGGGGCCTGCGACCCACTTCTTTCTCTGGCAAAAGTGAACAGCCAGACCTGCCCGCTCCTGACGCCATGTTTCTCTCTGTAACGAGAATTTCTCTCTCCTCTCTCCACTGTCTTTCTCTGGACGGACGCCTGTATCTCCTTATCAGACTGTTCTTTTCACGAAAAGACTTCACTGCTTTCTGTACACTGTAGGACTTTGTGCGTAGCTAAAGTTGGCAGTGTCGCTGGTCAAAATATATTGGCTGAACCTTGACTGTCTTCGAACCCCCTGCGTGTTGTAGCTGAGGATTAACATTTCAAGAGGTTTCTCAATTTCGATTATTAGATCCCTCTTCCCTCCTTTCAACACTTTTAGCAGTAGCCTCCTCCCGCGCTTTGGATCTTGTGCAGAGTTTTCAAAGTTTGTATTTGCTGAATTCATGTAGGACTTTCCAGGTCAACCAGATCTTTATTCTCCAAAACTGGACCTGTGACCATTGTCTTTCTCTGGCATGAAAGGCGGACAGCCAGAACCTGTCACTGTCCAGCCGCCATTCTGTCCCCTTTGAAGGAGGAAATCTCCTCTCCCATCTCCACTGTCTTTCGCTGTCATGGACCCCTGTATCTCCTGTATCAGCCAGTCTTTTTCCAAAGGCTTCAGCACCTTCTGTAGCACTGTGACATGTTTTGGGCGTTTCCATTTCGTTAATGTCACAAAGGGTTTTGTAACAACTAAATAAACTGGTATCAAAACAGTCGTAAATGTGCTTTCACCACAGCGCTCTGAACGAATCGCAAATGTGAATGAATGTTTGGACAGCAGATTGTGACAAACAGAAAACCATAGCAATACTTAAAACATTCCAGTATGAATTGTCATGTATTTTGGGAAATCCATATATGGGCACATTTTGGAATATTGTTGCCCATTGTACTGGTTGCCAGGTGACGAGTAGATTCCACTTTCCCAGGTCATTATCCATGACACCAAATTTACCTGAATTTCATCAACAAAAACTAGGCCTAAATAACGATAATAATGATTGACTTAAAAAAACTAATTTACCTTTTGTCAAAAGTCATAACATTAAGGCAGTGCTTTATTGTCATTGTCAATGATCAACAGAATCTGCATAAATATTACAAGTTTTCAAATTTCATGTTAACCACATCTTAAATAGGGCCACGGTACAGTTTTCATTTAATGACAATATTTTCTCACATTGATACTAGGAGTGTGACAATATATCGATTTCCGATAATAGCGATATTTTGTTGGGACGATCGATACCATACTCTATTCCATATCCGATACTTTTTATAACGTCATGCATATTAATGAGGCACAGTGCTCCACTGTTCACAGTCAATAAGAGGCCAAACAACGTCAAATTCAGTCAGACAGCAGGGGCAGCACTACAGTTTTTAAGCACTTGACCCAACCACTGTCACACAAATAAATTTAACTCTTTAATATAGTTTTTATAATTATAAGAAGATTAATTTGTGGTTGATTATTACTTTTTAAATAGAATGTGTTTCTGTTTATTTAAAATGTAGAATGAGTCATATGACAATCTATAGACCCATTTTAGTGTGTAAGTCAGGATCAAATTTATAGAAGTGGTACAAGCACAGGAAAAGAAATGTTAAATGCATGAAATTAATATTGAGTGTGTTAAAATTAAAAGGTTAAAGTAGCATGTTTTATTTTTTAATCGTGGTGTATCGTAGGTTATTTTGTGCAATATATCGATTATCGCAAGTATCGCGTATCGTGAGATAATCGTTATCGTAAGCCATGTATCGCGTATCGTATCGAATCGTGAGCTACCAGAGGTCCCACCCAATTGATACCATAGTGACTGTATGGGCTTGAGCTGTTTTTTGATTATTATTTTTTTTCGGAAAAAAATATTCATATTCTTCCCCTTGAAGCTAGTTTGCCCCAAATATCTGCTATTGATTACTCAATTTATTTCCCCTGCTGCCATTGAAATACAAATGAGAAATTTCTTGTTTTTTTTACACACGGTCACCTTGGCCAAAAATATCCAGCTTAGAAAGTGATCAAATGAGAGCAAAAGTGCACATGAAAACCCTCCAATGCCCCTGGAGGACGATGGCCAGAGGGAGGTGAACTAGGGCTGCGTTACCGTAATGATACCAGTCTGGTATCGAAAAAAAAGGTTGTAGGTTACACTGGTATCGAAAAAAATCGAAGCATGGTACCGAAAATAAATATTAAATCTTTTATTCAAGTTTTTAATGCTGTTGTCATAATGATCTAAAGCAAAAGTTTTCAAGTTTGTCTCAAAATATTCGTCTAAATATTCATTATCCCTATCACCTGCAGCGTCTCCCTTAAAAGCTTCCGTTGTCGACCAATAAAAACGAAATAAGGATTCCAAATATAGGGCTAAAATGGCAAACTTCCAGTACAGATTGAAATATCTCCATAACATTTTAAATCCATTGCTAAGCCTGTTTTGTGTGGCTCGAAATAAAAAAAAAATCAAATCAAATCAAAGGAACAAGTTTGTGCTTGTTCATGTGTGAAAGCTTCAAGAAAGCAGCTGCAATATGAGTAATAAAATTAGTATTATATATTATTTCACGCTCAACAACATTTCACTAAGTATCTCCAAATGTAATTACTTAAACAACTTATTGAGTTTTTTTTTAATTTATGTCTAATTCCTACCAAGTTTTGAATCAAAAATACAGATTTTTTCATTAATGACTAGCTTAACTAAAGCTGTTGTTCCTTGGGCAAGACACTTCACCCCACTTTGCATCTAGTGTCTGCGTACATAGTGTATGAATGAAGAGTGATATGGGTGATGGTTCCTTGCTGAAAAGTGCTTGAGTGCCAAAGGTACGGTGAAAAGCGCTGTATAAGTTGAGACATTACCTCATCTCTCTCTTAATGTTGTCACTAAAATAAAGAAATGCTGTCCATTTTAGTGCAGAAATCCCTTAATTTTTTATATGAAATAAACAGCAAAAAAAGAAAAGACAAGTTGTGGAAAAAGTGGAAAAATGGGGGGAAATGTTGAAAAATGGGTTAAATTTAGAAAAAATTGGTAAAAAAGGGAGAAAAACTTGGAAAGTGTTTTTTTTCTGTGTTTTATAGTTAAAGGAAGTTTTCTTGGAAGGAAAGGGGATACATTATCATTATTCTTGTTTTATGTTCTAGATGACAAATAATTTAGCGTAGGTACGAAAAAATAATCGTCAGGTTATAACCCATGTGTTCCCATGAAGGAATAAAGATTGGCTTTTGTATCAATTAAAAGAGAAAAAATGGGTTTGAATGAAATAATCTTTTGTCCTTGCCACGTAATTTCTTGGCTCTGTTCCAAACAAATACAAGATGTGCAAATATTGGCTCATACTGAGA
>VHKM01001313.1:0-50213 GCA_007210695.1 Neogobius melanostomus
ACATTAAAACCAATAGTTAATGCTACAAAAAAGGAGCTGTTCGATTAATACGTTAGTTGGGTTTTTGGACCACACCAACTCATTATTTTTTTAAAATCAAAGATCATGAAGTTTTTGTGACATTGTTGAGTCCAAACTGCTACAGATTTTACAAAGCCAAGATACAAACTGTTACCGGGCCAAATTACAAAGAAGCGTGCCAAGAACGTAGCTGGTCCGGTTAGAATTACATGATGAATTAAACTTAGGGATTCAGAAACATAGCTCAACTTTGAAAAGTTTTTAGCCCACAGTTAATGTGTACAATTGTGGAATAAACTGGAGATGGAGTTGGAAACGATGTCCAAACTTCAAACCTGTTCAAATATAAATACAAACAATAAGATTTTGCAAAAGTACAGAGAAGAAGAAAACGCATTGCCACTAGGGGAAGCCAGTAGGATTAATTTGCTATTCAGGTTAATTAAGGAAGAGTGTTGTTGCTCTGGAACCAGTTGTACTATTTCTATTGCTCAAAATCACAAATACAGAATTAGGGTAGGCGAGCTCCAAATCTGTTGAGAGGGAACCTTCCCAATGGGTGTATACCTCGTCTTAAACGCATTACACAGCTGTAGGAACATCATCTACCAAATCAGCTAGTTGGGGCAGCTTCGGTGTGGGGGTTTTGTTGATGAGGAGCTACTTCCCTCTTCAATGGACCCGCTCTACACCCTGGCTTTTTAACGCCGTCTACACTATGCAGGGTCTTACATAATTACATCACACATTGTACATACAAAAAAAAATAGCAAGAAACACAGCCAAATTGGTAAAACTAATCAAATTACCATATCAAGGATGGAAATGACAACTGGGAAGTAGGCCAAAAAATATCCACGGATAATATTATTAATGTGACTTTGGGGAAATGTTGACTGTGTTTGGCTTTGATAACCATCTGTAACTAAGTAATAGCCTTTTTGTCTCTTGCTTTTGTAGCAGACATCGAACATTGAAATGAGAGCGTTGTTGTAGTCGTGCTTCACTTCTGTTTCTTGTTCATTTTGTTATTATATTGAACATCTCAAACAGTGATTTTTAATGTGTCCGTGTTAAAACAGTAACTTTCTCTTTTGCTCACGAGGCAAATCATATAGCTAGGGCATATCATTTCTTACTTTAAACGTAAGCTATTGAGTAAGTGTGAAGTAATTATCCTCTATTATTATCAGGTGGACAACTTGAGGATGTTTGTCAGCACAACATGAAGATCGTTGTTCGGCTTTCCTATACTGAAAGAAGCCTAGTGGACGTTTCCATCGTCTTGATGCAAGAAAGTTCTGACTGGATGGAAATGCGGCAAAGGCATGTACACATATACACTGCTGCTGCGTCTCATATATTCCCTCATTCTTGCGGAATTATCCTCCAACACGGCGTTTACACTTTTGAAGTGTTCCAGAAACATTTTCATCATTTTTCATTTTTTTATTTATTTCATTCATTTAAAAACAAATGCAACAACAGCATTTTTAAAACTGTCTTAATTTAGATGCAAATAGCTATTTCCCACAAGTACAAAACCCATTGAAAATGAAGTTGCTGTCCAAAACTAAAATATGACATTTTTTCAAGCTTAAAGATGGCATTATACCAACTTTTTATGTGGAAAAGACGTTTGTCGTTTTTGACCTTGTAGTGACCCAGTGGCTGTATGGGTGGCGCCTACTTCTGATTATGGTTATTTAATTATGGTCTCTACAATGCTCCCGGATCAACTGTTTGGAAGGTTGTTCACTGCTGACAAAACCCTCTCACCAGAAAACCGTTTAAACAAATTGATTCCGGAGCGTGTAGAGACCACTCCCGTGACAAAAGTTAAAGCGCACATGCTGACCAAACATACCTGCTGGAGTCACCACAAGGTTAAATATAACACAAATATCAACTTCTTTTTTCTGTCTCATTAAAAAGTTGCCATAATGACGTTAAAGCCATGTCGCACACAATTTTACCAATACACTGTCAATTCCGATTACCGGTCGTAACATGACCGTAATTCGGTCATGTTACGACCGAAACTTGAAAAAACAAGCATTTATTTTATGGCAGCATAAACACCTTCACATGTTTCAAAAGTGTTGTTGGATTTGTATTCATAAGACATTATTGCTTTTGGAAGGTCACTTTTTCATGCAGACAGACTATTTTGGGTTCTTTAATATCTGTTGTGTTTATATCTACTGCAATGCTCAACACTGCTACTGCATCATGTGGTTGCACTAAAGGCTAATAATTGTTCATGAATGTTAATACAGCTGTATAAAAACACATTGCAGCCATTTCTCACAGCTGTGCCTCAGAAAATACATTGGTAATACTAGAACAATAATAACGTTGAATGCATTGTTTTTTTAAGTGTAAACTCAACAGATAAAATATAAATAACATTTTAATAGAATTTAATCCATTATTGTATATTATCAGCACACATGAAAGTTACTCAGTAACTTTCTACGGACAACACACACACAGAAATATAAAAAAAATCACATACACTTACTTTCATTATTTCACATAACCAAGTTGTAAAATAAGTGATCTTATAGTGTAAGATTTATTACAAAATCCTTTAGATTTGACTTGATAAGGCAAGAGAGTTTTACTTGGTTCAGAGTAGAACATTTAATTTAGCTATATCTTGCTCGGGGTTTTTCTAAGTAAATGTTATATAGGTTATTTCTTTCAGTGTGACGTTTATGTAAATATTGTAAAATGTTGTCACGTGATCCCCAGTCACATGAGCATAAATGTCGCCACACCTGTGTCGCCTCACTAATTCTAATGAAGACCTGTGTGCCTCGAAACGCCTCAAGTAAATTCACAACAAATTCAGGCCTTCTTCTGCAGCCCTAAACTGAACCATTTATTGTTCTGTTCTGTTTTGAAACCACGTATCGTTAAAGAATTGTGTCCGTTGTGACGGCCCCTGAGCCTTGGGAGGCCTGTGGTGCTTTGTCTAATGTTTTATTGTTGGAGGTGACTCCGGAGGTGCAGGGCCCGGTGCATCCTTGTAGGCGCCTACAAAAAGCCCCGCCCCTTCCCCCTTGGGCCGACTGCCCCTGGGTGCTCCCACTGGGCCATTACTATGTTGTTACTTTGGACTAAACTCGCCTCGTGAGCTTAAATCCTTTGTCCCGCTGCGTCCCCAATTCCTCCTTATTACTGCTGGCTTTCCTGAACCAGGGCCGTAACCGGGTTCCCGCGGATAATGCTAACTGTCCCGGCGATTAATGTAATCGCGTCCGGATAAATGTCCAACGGTCCCGATTAATGTAAACTGTTCCCGGATAATGTAACTGTCCCGGGATAAATGTAACGGTTCCCGGAATTATGTAACATGTCCCGGGATAATGTAACGGTGCCGGGATAATGTAATCTGTCCCCGGGATAATGAACTGTCCCGGGATAATGTAACTGTCCCGGGATAAATGTAAACTGTCCCGGGTAAATGTAACGGTCCCGGGATAATGTAACCGGTCCCGGGATAATGTAACTGTCCAGAGATAATGTAACCGGTCCCGGGATTAATGTAACGCGGTCCCGGATAATGTTAACTTCCCGGGATAATGTAACGTCCCGGGATAACTTGTAACCGTCCCGGGATATATGTAACTGTCCCGGGATAATGTAACAGCGTGCCGGGACAATGTAACTGTCCCGGGATTAATGTAACGGTACCCGCGGATAATTGATAACTGTCCCGGGAATAATTCGTAACGGTCCCGGGATAATGTATACTGTCCCGGGATATGTAACGGTTCCCGGGATAAAATGTAAACTGTTTCCCGGTAATGTAACTGTCCCGGGGATAATGTTAACTGTCCCCGCCGGGATAACTGTTGAACGGGTCCCGGGATAAGTGTAACCTGTCCCGGATAATTAACGGTCCGGGATAATGTAACTGTCCCGGGGATAATGTAAACTGTCCAGAGGATAATGAACAGGTCCCGTGGATAATGTAACTGTCCAGAGATAATGCGTAAGCCGCGTGCCCGGGAAATGTAACGCGGTCCCAGGCATAATGTAACGGTCCCGGCCGATATTGTAACGGGTCCCGCGGGATAATGTAACGCCCACACTACTTCTTTACGTTTCAGGTGACTTCCTTTGTTTTCTGCAGCGTCTCGCCTTAAAGAAGAGCTTATCATCTCTATAAATCAAACTAAACATCTGTCTTTGTCGGAGAAGGGACTGAAGCGATTGTAGTTGGTGTGTAATTTCCAAAAGTTCAGCTCCTTTTCGGCTAAAAGTTGAATAGTTCTCCATGAAATCATTTCAAATCCCCAAAACAACAAATGTCTTGTCGACAGTTCCCCCAAACTCCAAATCTGAGTTAAGCTGTCCTTCCTCCGTACGATGTGCGTCATCACGAGATATAACACTCCAGGGCGGTTAGGTAATAAGGTAATTACAGGAGGAAGGAGCTGTTTAAACAAACTTGTGGTAAACACTTTGTCAGAGGCTTCAGCGCTGAATAAACCAACAAAAAAAACAAACCAAATTGTTCCAAAAGGGTTTCCCTTGATGATCTGACTGAAAACGTATAATCTTTAACGTTTAAACACGTTAAAGCAAAGCTCAAACTAAAGTCACAAAGATTCAAACACGTTTGTACTGTTAACTTTTTTTGTTAAAACTAATCACAGGAAATGTTCAATGTCGCGGTTCGATAAACAACAATTAGGATGAGCTTTGTAGGCCTTAGCTTTCAAATGAGTCGTCACTCTGTTTTGCTCGTCCAGTCAAGACGGTTTAGATTTGGATACAGAGCCGAACCGGAGAAGATCTGTCAACGCCGAGGGGTAAGAGGTTTAAAGACACAGGGTCACTGATTGGATGTGTTGTTGCCATAGTGATATCGTGTGTGTTGATTGGCTGTAATCATACTTGTACTTACCTGTTATGCTTCTCCACACAGATGGAAGCTCAGGCTTGTTCCTTTAAAGGAGAGCCTTTTGGGGCAGACTGACAATTGAAGCGTGGGCTGCACATCTGCTGCCAACGGAACCCGCCGACACCCACCCGACTCACAGATCATTCATTCTCGGGACTATTGTACATGTTTAGAGAAACGGAAAAACCGAACACTACCACTGTGCCCACCATGACACTCTCTTCCCTCCCGTCTCTCTCTCCCCCTCCTCTCTCGTGCTACCTCCCCCTCTCTTTCTCCCTCTCCCCTCCCCTCTTCTTGCCTCCTTCCCTTCTCTCCCCCTCGCTCTGTTGTATTCTCTTCCCCCTTCCCCCTCCTCCCCCTCTTCTCTCTGTTTATAGATTTAGAGCCTATGTTGAGTTTATCTCGCTGCTTCCGGAGGCGGCTGACATGCACAGAAGGGAAACTCTACTCTCCCCGTCACCGCCCCCTCCCCCCGCTTCCCCCCCTCACCTGCACACACATGCGCACACACACACATGCGCACACACACACCATGCACGCGCCACGCACGCAACACACCGACACACACACACATGCGCACACACACACACACACATGCACACGCACACTCTCCGTCTGATCATGTGGTGGTCGTCTTTAGAAGCAGCTTCTCTGACTCTGCAGACCTAACGACTCAAATGACCCGGGCTGTGGATGTGAACCTGTGACCGGCCTCACAGTTCAGAGGTTACAGGAACCAAACCTCTGAGCCCCATCACCGCAAACATCATGTACGAACTGTTTCCATCAGAAGACCCGCTCTGAAGCTGCTCTGAAGCCTGACTCTTTTATACTGTTTAATCATCTAGAACAGGGGTTCCCAAACTTTTTTGGCCGGGACCCCAAAATTGACACGTAAACATCTCGGGACCCCCATTGTATAAAGTTATTGCCTCTTACGCTACTTTAGGAAAGAAAAACATTTTAAATCAAGTTAATATGTATCTAAACAGTTTATTTTGATCAACTGAATGAATTTACAGTAAAACATGTACTAAGAACAGTAGCATTTTTCTTTATGTTTCATCTTGAAATCTTGAAATCATCTGGGGACCTCCCCCCGAGGGTCCCGACCCCCACTTTGGGAACCACTGATCTAGAACATCATAGATAATATAGCCGCAAAGCGGCGATTATCGCCCTCGCTGACCGCCCTGCCCAAAGCAAGGCTTCGCGCCCTTTTGTCTCCCTCAATCTAAAATTATGGTATTGCTACTGCCTTTATGTTTGTTTTTAACTTTTTTCCCAAGGGTCTTAGTTTTAGGATTTTTGGAATGCGCTAACACGCACTCCGCGCTCGATTTTGACATTATACAGAGAAAAATTAGTATGAATTTGTATCACACTATATCTGCAAACTGAAGCATATTATTACATTTACTTACGACTGCGCCGCAGAACATCCACAAAGGTCCAAGTACTTTGGATAACCTTTGGTTCCTCACTTCTCGCTGAATTATGGAGTTTAACATTTTTCCATCAGAATAAAATGGGACGTTCTGGTCATCGCTACGGCAACACCGTGAAAAATATGGCATGGGTGTGATTGACTTTTCTGATCGGAACGACCAAATAGAATTTTGTGCCAAATTATTTTAATTTTCGTAAAAACTAAAATTTGTACTCTCCATATAATCCTATAGGGGGCGCTATCGGCGCCCAATTTGAATTTTGCCAAATGAAAGTGTTTAGGACTGTGACTTTAACAACTGATAACAAAATGAGCGAAATCGGGCTCCATATGTGCGAATGGGAGCCATTTTTTGTTTGCGAAAAATCTCAAAATACTTCGTACAGTTTGCGGCTTCGCCGCATAAAAACCGTAAAACTTAGAAAAGTAATTTGGATATCTTTTAAAGTTCTACTTCTCAAGATTATTTTCCACCCAAAATTAGCTCGTTCCGATTAATGCTCTAGGAGGAGATAGATTTTGTACAAAGTGAAAAATAAAGGCGGATTCCCACTTCGCGGGCTGTCATCCAAAATGGCTAATAACACCAGGCTATAGTTTTACATTAGTCCTAACCCTGTGAAACATAAACAATATTTAACATTCATTTACTCCTTTCCAGACTTTTCCAAGCAATATTCCGGATGTGAAAATGGAATCAGAATCCGAAACTGATTCTTCAAACTGGCAAAAACTACATTTAAAATAAAGTGATAAGATTATCTTTGTAGAAAAGGGGGAAGCACTCCCAAAGGCCCTAAAAACAGCTGTCATTAAGCCTCTGCTGAAGAAGAGTGGTCTTGATACAACAGAAAGATCAATTATCGACCTATATCAAATCTGCCCTTTATTGGAAAAGTCTTGGAGAAAGTGGTCTACAGCTTACAGAGTTTCTTCTTTTAAACAATGTTTTTGACATGTTCCAGTCAGGCTTTAGACCCTCTCACAGTACTGAGATGGCCTTGATCAAGGTGACAAATGACATCAGGCTAAATACAGATGCAGAAAGGTTTTAGTTCTGCTGGACCTTAGCGCTGCGTTTGACACAGTGGACCCTGGGATCTTACTAGAGAGGTTAAAAACCTGGGTGGGAATCTCTGGAAAGGCTCTCGATGGTTCAGATCCTCGAGGACCGAACGTACTATGTCACGATGGGAAACTGTGTCTCATACCAGATGGCATTGACCTGTGGGGTTCCCCAGGGGTCGATTCTGGGGCCCCTCTTGTTCAATTTGTACATGCTCAACCCACCGGGTATATTAATATCCAGTAATAACGTGTCCTATCATAACTACGCAGGCGATACTCAGATCTATGTTTCACTGACAGTGGGTGAAAAATGGGCCGTGGATACACTGTGTCACCGTATCAAACAGATCAGTGTGTGGATGCAAAACAACTTCCTTCAGCTAAATACAGATAAAACTGAGATAATTGTCTTTGGCCACACAAACACAGAGAGGTTGTCATTGGTCATCTTGAAACGCTTTCATTGGGACCGAGAAGTCAAGTTAGAAATCTCGTAGTAATCATGGACTCAGACCATCTAAAAAATATTGCTAAAATAAAAAACATAGTGTCTAAAACAAGACTTGGAGAGATTAATTCATGCATTTGTCTCCAGTCGCTTAGACTATTGTAACGGCCTGTTCACTGGCCTTTCCAAACGAGCTGTTAGACAACTGCAGTATATTCAAAACGCTGCTGCTCGAGTCCTGACAAGAACCAGGAAATACCACCACATTAGTCCAGTGCTCCGGTCTCTGCACTGGCTTCCTGTCACTCAGAGAATAGAATTTAAAACAGCTCTGCTTGTTACAAGTCTTTTCATGGTTTAGCACCAAAGTCCATCTCTGACATGTTAGAGCCGTATGAACCATCTCGGGCCCTGAGAACTTCAGGGAGGGGTCTCCTGGTGGTTCCAGAGTCAATAATAAACACGGTGAGGCTGCGTTTCAGTTTCATGCAGCTAAAACCTGGAACAGTCTTCATGAGGATGTGAGACAGGCCTCAACTCTGACAATGTTCAATCCCAATTTTTTTTTTTTTTAATGTAATTTTTTTATGTAATTGAGTTGTACATGTACATGAAATGTGCCATGCAAATAAACTTGCCTTGCCTAATCCAATATAAACATAAGCAAATGCAGAAATGATCAGTGAATAAAATATTGTGGATGATTAATGTGTATCTGTGATTATTCCGTTGTCTTTATGGAGCTGAAACATGATCTGATCTGATGTTGAAAGTGCATTATTCATATTAAACCAAAGCTGTGCACTGGGACTTATGCACAGACTTAACCACAAGTGGTTAAAAAAACACTATTGGTATCGGATCGGGTTTTGGTGCTTAGTATCGCTATCGGAACAACCTTAAAAATCACAGAGTCATTAAATATTTTCCAAACGGTTTCAGCTCAAACGTAAACAGTGCGGTGGGAGAAATGAGGAAAGCAGATCTTCGAGGAGCGAAAGGTTTAACGGGACTCTGTCCAAAACCACGATGATAAAAACAGGTTTGGATTTGGACCAGATGATTCTACAGCATCAGCAGCTTCTTAATGACGCTTTAATATCAGTGTTGTTTTTTTCTTTCTCCATTTGATAAACGGGTTTCAGACACATGGAAGGAGTGGGAGGTGGTTTTGGAGCCACAGTCTTTAAACCGGAGAAGCTCTGGACATTCTGAAGAGTCTCCTGTTCTCCAGTAACACTAAACCGTCACGAGAGTCTCACTAAAGTGTCATTTCTCACATCAGCAGATTCTTCACAGAGGGAGGAGGAGCTCAGGCTGAAATCAGGAGGAAACGTAAGAGTTTATGAAGAGGTTTTTGTGTTTAATCTGGATTGTCTGAAGCCACAGAGAAGACGCTGAACTTTGGGCCAGACTTTGTTTTATGTGACACAGAGATGTTTATCTAAAGGCGAGAGACGCTGCAGGTGAAGAAGGAAACAATGTAGAGATACAGTATCAATGTGAAACTCCGGCTGTAGAGACTGACAGGAGTATGAGGAAAAAGGTTTGCAGTCGTTTTATGTTTTCATCTAAAATAAAGCGGTTTATTCATTTAAATGGACAAAATTGCAGATATTAGAAAAAAAAACTGTTCTGAACTCTACCAAAACAAAATTTTCATTAAAAAAATAAATAAAAAAATAAAATGTTTCCAAAAAAATAATCTACAATTTAAATAATAATAATAATAATAATGATAATAATGCATCGGTTTTATACAGCGCTTTTCATGACACTCAAAGACGCTTTACATTGCATAATTCATTCACTCCATACTCGGTGGTGGTAAGCTACTGTTGTAGCCACAGCTGCCCTGGGGTAGACTGACGGAAGCGAGGCAACCAGTCTGCGCCATCGGCCCCTCTGACCACCCACACTCACTACATTCCCCAGGCTTCCTGGCGTTACCAAACGGTCTCCCATCCAAGCACCGACCAGGCCCTGCTGAGCTTCAGAGGCCTGACGGGATCGGGCAGAGCAAAGGCTGCATTTCCAAAAAAATCCCCAACGTTTTTCCAAAACAAAAAAAACAACAAAAAAAAACATCTAAAACTTTCAATTTTTTTCCAAACTGTTCCAAAACGTTTTAATTTTTTCTAAATTTTTTCCAAAACTTTCCAAACTTTTCCAAGCTGTCTCCCACAAAGGAAATGACCATATTTGGATTACAGCGCCTTTCGTGCTACACGTGGATACCAAACATGTATTAGTGAGTGAATAAGCGTGGGAAAGACCATGTTGGATCAAAGAGAATAAACCTGGTAAAGAGAGAGTTCAGACTGAGTTAAAGTTCCTGAAGACTCGCTCCTGTTCACTGAGCCGCTGCTGAAGATCATCTGCGCGTCAGGTTCAGGGGATTATCGCGACGGAGCAGAAACTCGTGATGAGCGTGTGTTTACTCCAGTGATTCAGGACGTGTGACTGTTTTTGAAGCTGCAAACTGATTTAAACGGGTTTGACTCACCCCAGAGCAGAGGGAGGCCGTCCAGAACATCTTCTCCAAGGCCTGGTGACCTGCAGCAACAGGAGAAGACTTTAAGCACCAGGAGCACCAGGAGAAGAAGAAGAAGAAGAAGATCTTTATTTATATAGCGCCTTTCACAGACATGGTCACAAAGCGCTTTTACATGAGAGCATTTTACATTCAGTCCATACTTGGTGGTGGTAAACTACCTTAGTGTCAGTTTCCCCTGGGGGAGACGGACAGAAGCGCTGTCGCTACACACATCAGCGCCAACGGTCCCTCTGACCACCTCCATGCATTCACACACATCATTCATCCTGGCCTATTGTACATGTTTTTGGTGGTAGGGGAAACCGGAGTACCCGAAGGAAACCTACGCAGACACGGGGAGAACATGCAAACTCCACACAGAAAGGCCCGTCCAGGTGGGAATTGAACCCGGGACCTTCTAACTGTGAAGCGAGAGCACTAACCGCTGCGCTACCGTGCCGCCCAGGAGCACCAGGAGCACCAGGAAGCACCAGGAAGCACCAGGAAGCACCAGGAGCACCAGGAGCACCAGGAAGCACCAGGAAGCACCAGGAGCACCAGGAGCACAGACTTCAGGGGCTTTCAGGTCAAACATCAGCATAAGTTATTTTTTATTTGGGTCAGCACTTTTCTCTTGGACTGAAGTTATTTAAAAATTAAAAGTTAATTTTAAAGTTTCTCTATTGAAACGGTCAGAGCAGAGCGCCCCCTGCAGGTCCTTCATCTGCACTGACCGTCTGAACAACTGTGCAGAGTATTTGTAATTATTGAAGAGTTTTCTTTCCTTGCCTTGGGATTAGTAGACTATTGTGATGTGGAATAGGACACAATAACTATGTGTCATATTTTCTTGATTATGTTTAGTAAATGAATGTATCAAACTCTTCATTACACAAGGGGGAAGGCGCTAACAAGCTTAAGCTTCTGCCTACTCCTTTTGAGCATCATCTCCACGCTATTTATTTAATTATTTACTTATTCACCTACGACTGTGTCTCTTTGGCTTTGTTTACTGTACTAACTCTGTAGAACTTTGTGGAACGCAGATGCTCAAATAAAAAAGATGAATTGAATTGAGTAACTCATCTGGAAAAACCTCTGCATCACACTGCACTATGACAGTAACATCTGTAAGGATTTATCTTAAATTCAGATGTATTTAGACCTGTCTAACACCGGACCGTCTGAGCTCAGAGTCAGGACTAAACACGCTGAGGACAGTCTGAGGATGTGACCATGATCCAGACTGGAAACACTTCTTTAACCTGAATATGGCTCTGATCGATGACCCTTTAACACCATTAAGTAACACAATGTAGAACCTATGGAGGGATTCCATGAAACATCAGTAACAAAGTCCAGACTGTGTTTCTGATTGATTTAATGTTCTCCTCATTAAAAAACTGTGTTTTTCTTTCCAAAATAAGGCCATTTGAAGTGACTCCACACTTTAGAGCGAGAGTGAAGGACTGTGCTCTGAATAACGAACCCTCTTTACTCTCTACATTCTGCCCTTCATACTTTCATGTTGTGCTTTGTAACAATTTGTAATAAACTGTACCAAAGCTCTTGGAGCGTCATGTAATAAGAGTCTGATGTTTATTCCATCAGGTTCCTTTTCCAGTTTCTAACATATCAGTGGATTTAGGTCAATGACACAATTATACTTTAAACTGAGCTTAATGTTGTGTTGCTTCAAATGATCACGAGAGAATCCCTTTTTCCAGTTATCACACTGGAAAAAGGGATGTGTGTGTGTGTGTGTGTGTGTGTGGTGTGTGTGTGTGTGTGTGTGTGTGTGTGTGTGTGTGTGTGTGTGTGTGTGTGTGTGTGTGTGTGTGAGGGGGAGAGTGGATTAAAGTGTCACCTTTGTTGCTCTTTGACTCTGCACCTGTTTAAGAGTCTTAGAGCTGAATAATCTTATACTTTTAACAACATTCACAAACAAGTTTCCCTTTAAGACGCTCAGAAACATCTGTATATCTCAGAAACATCTGTATATCTCAGAAACATCTGTATATCTCAGAAACATCTGTATATCTGTCTTTTTAAACTAAACCTGGAGTCCGCCCCACCCTCCTCTGCTCAGACTCCAGCTGTAAAAGCTTCAGAAAGTGCAGAAACCTGCAGTGTTTTTACTCCAGACTCAGGAATAAGTGGAAAAGTTTAACCTCTTACCCCCGACTTAACCGAGCGCATTTTCTCCAGTTCAGCTTTACCCAAATCTAACAGGTCACAGCCTATTGACATTGTGTCGTTGTTTTTTTGCCACGTTTTTGTACACAAATAAATAAATAAATAAATGTTGCTATTTGTACTTTTTTTTCTTTCATTTTTGTCATTTTGTCTTTGTTTTTTGTCACGTTTTCATCCTGATTTACGCCTCGTGCTTTGTCCTTGTTTTGACACTTTAAAAACTGCAGAACATGTGCTCGGTTCGGGCGGGGGTTAAGAGGTTAAACTGATTCAAACGCGGCTCCGTTTTAAGTGTCACTGATCTGTAGTCACACATTTACTCGCAGGACGGTTTTCAAACAAACTCCTGCAGTAAAGTAACAAGTACAAGTACAAATAGTGCCGCAGTAAGTACATGAGTAAAAGTAACCTGCGCTCCTGTTTCCAAAGGGTCGTCTCTGATGGCGCTGAGGAAACGCTCGCTCTCTCCGCACTTTGGACACTTTTACGCACCGGCGGCTCCTCCGGGGTCTTACCTGGGTCTTACCGGGACGGCGGCGCGGGGCAGACCGGAGTGATGGCGCTGTGAGGCGGGCTGAGAGTCGCTCTGTCCGGGCTCAGTGTGTTCCTGAAGCTCGGTGTGTGGAATATAATAGTCTCCTCCTCTTCGCTGTTTCACTTGTTGCTGTTTCTGCGGAGTGAGAGGCTACTGCGGAGGAGGGAGAGGGGGGAGGGGGGGGGCTAGGAGAGGAGGGGAGGAGAGGAGGAGAGGAGGGGAGGAGGGAGGAGGGGAGGAGAGGAGGAGAGGAGGGGAGGAGAGGAGGGGAGGAGGGAGGAGAGGAGGGGAGGAGTGGGAGAGCCCTCGGAAGTTCCCTCCTCGGCTCCACTTGTCGCCCGTGCGTCAGAGGTGTTTGTTGTGAGACTGAGCGGATCGGCTCTTTTTGGAGATCGGTTTGTGAAAAGAGCCGGATCGTTTGGTCTCAGTTACAGTGCGTGTGTGCGTGTGCAGATTTGGATGAACTTTCTGTCAGTGGAACAAGAATGACTTTTCTTCAAATGCAAAGGACACATTGTACAGTTGGATGAACGTGCCAACACAGTAAATGTAAAGTATATAAAGTATTTCTCACAGTAAATGAGTGCAGTGTTCTGGTATAAACCTGTTTATTTCCCTTGTAGTGTGTTTTGCGTGAGATGAACTTTGTTTAAAGCAAAAAAAGAATCTATTATCTCTGTCATATTATTTATAATAATAATATAATATTTATAATATAATATTTATTTATATTATTTATTTCAAAAACTGTTTCTTCCTGTAGTGTCGTATTGGTCCGTCTGAGATGTTTATTACTTTAGATTAACATAGGCTGTGAACTCCAGTCGAGAAGATTTTCGATTGGGGTAAAGCTGAGCTGGAATTGTGCTCAGTTAAAGGTATTGTAACGTCCCGCACTTAAAGGCAATAACCAGCCGATGTGTAAGTCAAGAGTGCTTTATTATTAACACGCTGCTGTTCTGGCCACAGAACACAGACTGACCTGAGAGAGCCTCTCCTTCTCTCAGAGCGCACTTTCACACATGCTCACAGCGCCCCTCCTGGCAGTATAGCAGGTAAACAACAACAGAACACAAGTAATACACCAGTGGCGGCTGGTGATGTGAAAACCAGGGGGCGCTGTTGCCTCTACCTACCTTCAATTATATTTTAAAAGATACTTATAAACATTGTTTTTAACTTCAAAAAGAAAGTTATCTTTGGGGCTTTTAATATTATTATCTTATGCAGAATAGAGTTTATTCAACTAAAAATAAAGAAGCATGGAATGAATGTATGCTTTTGGAAAATCTTTTTTCTGACGAAATTAAACCAAAGTGTAAAGAGTCACTATACATATTTTAGTTTTGCACTGATTTGTGTTTTGTACCAACAGAACAAAGGCAGGAGGTGTTTCCTCTTTGATTACATGGACAGTATTAGTCCCAGACCTGCTATGGTTCCATCATGAGCCTCAGAGCCACAGGTTTAAACCTGTATAAACCGTCAGACAAATGATCCGCTCAGAAATAACTCTGTGACTTACGTGTTTAGATGAGAGTCCTCCTCCTCAGCACCTGGAGCTCCACCTGTTTCACTCAGTGACTGAATGACTGAATGACGTTCTTCTCTTCTGTTGTAGCTCCTTACGGTCCTGAATCTTCTCTCCATTAAATGTCCACGTCCTGGGACATAACCGGAGAAATAACATTGCGCGTCTCTGATTGGTTGAATTAATGATATGTAGTGACGTTTTTATACGCCATTGGTTAGATCGCGAGGGCGCTGTTCCTCGCCGCCCCGAGCATAAAACTACATATTTATGATGCTGCTGCGGCACAGGATGAAGCTGGCAGACAAAATGACACGCTCCTCCCCTCCCTCCAGTGTATAAAACACCTGTACATAAGAAAGTCATGATTTTGCTCAACTTACTTTTTTTTTTTCTTTTTTTTGCAAAACTTGATAGGAGGGGCGGCGCCCCACCGCCCATAATGGACCAGCCGCCACTGTAATACACACAGAAATATGACGTGAACGTGACCTGTCGATTTATCAGTTTTCTGGATGGAATGTCCGCGTAACCATGGAGACGGGCCGACAGGAGTGAAACCTACCAGAAACCCCAAAACACTGCCGATCCTGGAGCGTCATCAGCATAACCTGATCCAGCTCACAGAGGCGCTGACTCCGCCCTCCTCCCTCTGTGATGTGACGGTCAGAAACAAACACTGAAGCACACACTGACCCAGAGAACTGGTCCAAACTACTTTATATTTTTATTACAGTTTTAAGTAGAAACGTCGAGCACAAAGGCATTAAAGGCTCTGGAATATTAAAGCATGGTATCAAAAATCAGCCTCGGCTCAATGTCCCATCATTTGTTTTTAAAACAGTCCTACAGTTCTGGAGTTTTATTTAATAACTTTGTTGCAAATAGGAAAGGAGATCGTCCAATGCTCGACTCGTGGGGAACTCTATGCCCGGAGTGTTTTATTCTGTGTTTGAATATGACTTCTTTTAATGACGGGACACAGGCCTCTGGGAGTAAAGCACGTAACAGCTTGTAGCCATAACACATCACTGTGTTTTAAAGGAGCCAGTTTGAGTTGGTCATAGTGCGTATAGGAGGAGTGTAGTATGATCCTAATGGCTCGGTTAGTTTGTGTGACATTTCGAGCGGCCCACACAGGTGACGCGTCCTCAAAGTGAGGTAGAATATAACATTTGTACAGCCTCGTCTTTAACAGAGAGGGAGAGTCTACGGAGGAGGAACATTTGTAAACTTGTTTACAAATTTGAGGTCGTTTGTGATCCAGAATCCTAAATGGAAATGTGCTTTAACCATTTCGACTGAACAGCCCATGAATTTAATGTTTGTATTTTGCATCTTGGAGAGAAACATTGCTTTGGTTTTGCTTGAGTTAAATTGCAAACCCAAAGTTTCAGCCCACTGAGCAATGTCCAGGAGATCTTGATTTACTTTCTCTACCACTAGAGGGAGCTGTTGCAACAGTGTAGTGTCATCAGCATAAAGCAGACAGTCATTTACAGGGCCAGGTTTGCTTGATGACTGTATTTCAGCAGGAATCAGATGTGAGAGACCATTCGTGAACAATACAAACAGAGTGGGGGCCAGAGTGTGTCCTTGAGGAACACCTGCCCCAGTGTGGAGCTCTTGTGGAAACAGCTGCTGAGCTTTTTATTCTTTGTCTCGCAGATGGACGAGTTCACACAGGCCAGACGCTCTGCTGCATCAGCCTGGCCCAGTCTGATACTTACAGCTCTTTACTGGGAGCTTTTTAACCTCTTACCCCCCACTTTAACCAAACCCATTTTCTCCAGTTCAGTTTGACCCAAATCTAAAGCTTCTCGACTGGACATTTTTTGCTGTGTTTTCTTCCGTGTTTACGTCTCGTTTTTGCCGCTATTTTGACTCTTTCTTTCATGAAGGTTTTAGATTTGGGTAAAGCTGAACTGGTTAAGGCGGGGGTAAGAGGTTCGCTCGTCCGATTCTTTATTTTGAACATGTGAGCAACACAACACACCTTTACAAAGTTTAAACATAAAGGCTGTTACAAATCAAAAGGACAAAAGCCAACGTGTCAAAGCCAAATATACAAGGACTGAGGAGTTTAACCTATTTAAGCCCAGCCCCCATTCAAAAACACATTTAATAACATCAGTTTCCTGTTCCTATATAGAGTTTCTCAAAACTCACAATAAAATAAATAAATAGTAATAATAACAAGGTATTACACTTGATAAAGAAGGCACACACATGAGACGAATCACTTAGAATCTATAAGTTCTGTCTTCGCATATTTCAAAAACATGTTTTCTTTATATTTCCTCTTGAGGTTAATATAAAATGTGAATAACTCCAGCCAGAAAACTCAATATCTAAGAGTCAATCGATAAAAGGCACTTTCTGATCTAAATGGGACTGATGTTTAGGCTTTGAAAACGTGTTTGTGAATCAGATCTAATAAAAGCTGTAACTGTCACATTGAGCTTTAAAGTGCGTATGACAGATTTTAATGCTCTTAAATATGACTTATTCAGATGGATTACATCAGATGCATAGTTTTCTTTTTTTCAGTGAAGCAGCAATTTTAATGAAGAAATGTTGGGCAGAAAAGTTATTTTTATTTGAATGTTTAAGCTGCTGACAGGAAGTGACATAAAAGAAGGAAACATTCCATAGCAGTTTGACTCATTCATTTCCCATTGACTTAACATGGTCGGCACGGCAACAGTTTAAAATTGTTTACCTTCTTCGATGTCACTTCCTGTCAGTGTCCAATAAGGAAGTGAAAACATAAACATCACAAAAATGGCCAAACTAAAGAAAACTGGGAATAATCTTTAGCAAAATCTGAAATATAATCGTGTTAACTGTGTTTTAGCAGAAATTGTGTCTAATGTGTCATATGCACTTTAAGGGGGGGGGGGGGTATTATGTAAAATGGACTTTATCAAGCTTTATATCATGTTATTATGTCATTCCCTCATTAAACACATGCCTGGAGTGTTGCCTTGGCTCATTCACATATTTTTGAGTAATCAGTAAAAACTTAGACGGCAGCCATTTTAGGTGTAGCTATGCCTCAGTCCTCCTAGGAACGCCCCCACCTCCTGGAGACGCCTCTGGACCTTTCGTCACCAGCCAAGCCACCAACCACTGCTCCTCAGCTCAGCAGAGCCCCCTCCCCGCACAGTAGTGTTGTTTAGATGCCACAGCAGTGTGCTGAAGGGGCGTGTCGGAAAGCTTCTTAAAGAGACAGAGGCCTATTTCAAGACGTTCAGTACAGCCATTTTGAGAGAGCAATTTTATTCAAGGCAGTTATTTTAATTTACTGCATATACAGACCAACAGAAGGTTACGTCATCATTGTAGTATGCTATAGACTGGTGCTATGTGATTGAAAAAAGCAGAATACCCCCTCTTTAAAGCTTCACTCGTGGCTCCGCTGTTGGGCTGATTCTTGAGTTCATTCGGGGGAAAAAAGATCCGGCTCTTTTCACAGTCGAGATGGAATCGTTTACTTTAAAGAGCCGTTCAAAAGAGCCGCTCGCTCAGGGACGTCACAGCACGGGTTTTCCTCAGTATCACCTGGTTTATTGAAAGAACTCCAGGCAGCCAGTCAAAAACTCTTCGGAAAAAGATCCAACAAAAACATTTTACAACAAATGAAAGAAACTTGGAAACATTGTGAGTTTAAGCCAAAGCTAAAGCAGTGGAAATCAGAACAAAGACAAACTACAGTCAAATATTAAATGCACGTTTCAATTTATTCCTCTGCAGCTTCAGAAATAACAAGATTAAAATACAGAGACGGCCCCGTTAAACAGCACCTATACGTCTGTAATAACGTTAATATTTGGTCACAGAATCAGAAATGACACTTTTTTGTTTTGATTCAGATTAAATTTCGTGGTTTATACGAATAAAAACATAAACATTTGGTCGTGAAAAGGTCAAAGTGAAAATGGTCCAACACCAAAAGAGTGGAATGTGTTTGAAAAGTGTAAATTCAGCTTTATATACCTGTATATTCAGTAGTATCATGCACATTTCTTATTGAGCACAGCTGCTGTATTCTCACAGTAGTAGTACGTAGATTTCTCTCTCTTAAAGTGACAGTATGTAAGTTTGCAAACTGAGGAGAGCAGGAACAGGCTCCTCCCCCTCCTCCTGATTGGTCCTGACAGGCTGGTTCATCAAAGCTCGTCTCATTGGTCGACGTGGGAGGAGACTAGACTCTGATTAGTCGCTGAGATCCGGGAAAACACTATATATATATGATGACTTACTTTACATCAAAATCAAAAGGCCAGGTGGAAGATTCTGCACAACATTCAGACTTCCAGACTGTCACTTTAAGCGGCACCTTTATTTCAGGCTCTGATTTATGTTTATTTGTTTAGTACGTGTATAGGTTAATTATATATTCTCGTATAATGTAGATTTCTCTGTTTAAGTGCAGCTGCTGTTCTTCTTCTGCACATGTTTTCTTCTATATTTTCTCAGTAGTATGTAGTTTTTCATATATTTCTCAGTAGTATGTAGTTTTTCATATATTTCTCAGTAGTATGTAGTTTTTCATATATTTTCTCAGTAGTATGTAGTTTTTCATATATGTCTCAGTAGTATGTAGTTTTTCATATATTTCTCAGTAGTATGTAGTTTTTCATATATTTCTCAGTAGTATGTAGTTTTTCATATATTTTTCAGTAGTTGTAGGTAGATGTATTTCTTAAGTGCAGCTGCTGTACTTCCTGATCTGTTTGTTTATATGTTTTGCAGTAGTTTGTAGGTTTTTCTCAGTAGTGTGATGTATATTTCTTGTTAAGTGCAGCTGCTGTACTTCTGCTCCTAGTTTTCTTGTATATTTTCTCAGTAGTACGTAGTTTCTCATATATTCTGAGCAGTAGTACGTGGATTTCTTGTTAAGTGCAGCTGCTGTACTTCTGCACCTGGTCGCGGATCTCGTCTCGTACGAAGGTGACGTTTCCCTTCAGCTCCTCCAGCTCCGAGCGCTGCCTCTCCATCCGCTGCTCGTTCGAACGGAACTTCTTCTCCAGCTCTGAAACGACAGAGGACAGTCAGCAGGGGGCGCTACAGAGGTGAGTCATTAGGGGGCGCTACAGAGGTGAGTCAGCAGGGGGCGCTACAGAGCAGGCACTTCTATCACTTTTATAGGCTACAATTCTAGTTCTATGGGTAAAAAAAAATCGATACCGGTACTTTAACGATACTTGGTTTTCGATACCGATACCTGAACGATATCTCTCCCCCGCCCCCTCTCTGCCTTGTATCACAGAGTGTGGGAAAAAAACAAAAAAACAATCATCAACTAGTGAATATCACTGTCCTCGCTGGAATAAAAGTAAAAGTATAGTATTTATTGTACCAGATCCAGTAGGATTTTTGATTTGTTTAGTTTGAAAAAAGCAGCAGCTCTGACGTAAATGTACATAACCTCGATGGAAGCTCGGGGGCGCTGTTGTAGCAGATGTCTGATACGGTTGTAATTATACCGTAATAATTCTGTATTACATGACCCATGTAATCAAGTGCTTTGTGTAGGTGTAGGTGTTGGAGCTGCTTTCACTGAAACTGTGCCTGAAACATCACTGTGGTAAAAAAGCATTTCCCCACATTTTATCACCTTTTCCCAAAAAATTTCACATTTTTTAATTGCATTTTTCCCACCCATAGAATTTCCCCCCCACATTTTCCCCTAAATTATACAGTTGTGTTGAGAACTAACTGGTACTGACTTGTTTGTCTGTATTTGTGTTGTTGATGTGTCTTGTCTGGGTTTTATGAATCTGTAATGTTGTATGTGGTTTGTCTTTCTTGGTCGACCCCTTGTCTTGTGAATCTTGTCTTTTTCTGTTATGGGTCGTCCGTTCCCTGCCAGGGACTGCAGATGTAAATTAGCCTCAGGCTAACTCTGGTACAATGCATCAAATGGCAACATTTATGTTATAATTGTACATGGTCCCTTTTAAATAAATAAACTAATAAAAAAAATAAAAAAAATAATGTGTTATAGTGTGTTGTAGTCTCCTGCAGGGGGCGCTCTGACTCTTCAGATTCTCCATCCCTCTCGTGGCTTTGCTCAGCAGCTCCTCGGCCTCTCTCTTCATGTTCTTTATTGTGTTGTAGTGTGTTGTAGTGTGTTATAGCGTGTTGTAGTGTGTTATAGTGTGTTGTAGAGTGCTGTAGAGTGCTGTAGTGTCCTGTAGTGTCCTGTAGGGGGCGCTCTTACTCTTCAGATTCTCCATCCCTCTCGTGGCTTTGCTCAGCAGCTCCTCGGCCTCTCTCTTCATGTCCTGGGCTCGGTCGCTCACAGAGTCCAGACCTCCAGCCGAGTCCAGCTTCACCTTCAGCTCATTGAACCTCCTCTGCGTCTCGTTCAGCCCCTGCATCGATTAGAGAAACATAAAGCATCGTGTGTTACTCTTACTCTGCATAACTTTTAATACTGAGCTACTAGTGATATCAAAACTAAACTCGCGAAAACTGTTTCCTGTTTCGTGCTTCCAGAGGAAAACAATGGCCTGGGTCGGGTCGGGCGTTATGTCCACGGGCCTGGGTCGGGTCGGGCTTTATGTCCACGGGCCTGGGTCGGGTCGGGCTTTATGTCCACGGGCCTGGGTCGGGTCGGGCGTTATGTCCACGGGCCTGGGTCGGGCGTTATGTCCACGGGCCTGGGTCGGGTCGGGCGTTATGTCCACGGCCTGGGTCAGGTCGGGCGTTATGTCCACGGGCCTGGGTCAGGTCGGGCGTTATGTCCGCGGGCCTGGGTCAGGTCGGGCGTTATGTCCACGGGCCTGGGTCGGGTCGGGTTTTATGTCCGCGGGCCTGGGTCGGGTCGGGCTTTATGTCCACGGGCCTGGGTCGGGTCGGGTTTTATGTCCACGGGCCTGGGTCGGGTCGGGCTTTATGTCCACGGGCCTGGGTCGGGTCGGGCGTTATGTCCACGGGCCTGGGTCGGGCGTTATGTCCACGGGCCTGGGTCGGGTCGGGCGTTATGTCCACGGGCCTGGGTCAGGTCGGGCGTTATGTCCACGGGCCTGGGTCAGGTCGGGCGTTATGTCCGCGGGCCTGGGTCAGGTCGGGCGTTATGTCCACGGGCCTGGGTCGGGTCGGGTTTTATGTCCGCGGGCCTGGGTCGGGTCGGGCTTTATGTCCACGGGCCTGGGTCGGGTCGGGTTTTATGTCCGCGGGCCTGGGTCGGGTCGGGCGTTATGTCCACGGGCCTGGGTCAGGTCGGGCGTTATGTCCACGGGCCTGGGTCGGGTCGGGTTTTATGTCCGCGGGCCTGGGTCGGGTCGGGCTTTATGTCCACGGGCCTGGGTCGGGTCGGGTTTTATGTCCACGGGCCTGGGTCGGGTCGGGCGTTATGTCCGCGGGCCTGGGTCGGGTCGGGCGTTATGTCCGCGGGCCTGGGTCAGGTCGGGCGTTATGTCCACGGGCCTGGGTCAGGTCGGGCGTTATGTCCACGGGCCTGGGTCGGGTCGGGCGTTATGTCCGCGGGCCTGGGTCAGGTCGGGCGTTATGTCCACGGGCCTGGGTCGGGTCGGGCGTTATGTCCGCGGGCCTGGGTCAGGTCGGGCGTTATGTCCACGGGCCTGGGTCAGGTCGGGCGTTATGTCCACGGGCCTGGGTCGGGTCAGGCTGGATTTTTTGGGCCCGATCTAAACTCTAGTTGGAGGTGAGGGCGGTGCAGAGCTTGTCTTTACTTCTGTTGGACAAAGTTAGCTCGCCGTTTCTAAGGTGACATGTTAAATCCCGGAGTCTCTCAGAACACAGCTCTGTGACGCCTCTGAAAGAGCGGACGTTACTCACGGAGCTCAGAGACGAGGCCTGGTCCGTGGCTTTGTTGGACAGAGCGAGAGCCTCCGCCGCCCCCTGCTGGTTCTGTTGAGTCTTGTTCCTCAGAGCGTCCACTCCAGACGAGAGGTTCAGGAGACGCATCATCACCTCTGTCTGCCGCCGCTCCAGCAACAGCAGCCGCAGCTCCACCTGAAGAGGAGATACAAACATCTGAAACATCAGCTCCACCTGAGGAGATACAAACATCTGAAACATCAGCTCCACCTGAGGAGGAGATACAAACATATGAAACATCTGCTCCACCTGAGGAAGAGATACAAACATCTGAAACATCATCTCCACCTGAGGAGGAGATAAAAACATCTGAAACATCTGCTCCACCTGAGGAGGAGATACAAACATCTGAAACATCAGCTCCACCTGAGGAAGAGATACAACCATCTGAAACATCTGCTCCACCTGAAGAGGAGATACAAACATCTGAAACATCTGCTCCACCTGAGGAGGAGATACAAACATCTGAAACACCAGCTCCACCTGAGGAAGAGATACAAACATCTGAAACACCAGCTCCACCTGAGGAGGAGATACAAACATCTGAAACATCAGCTCCACCTGAGGAGGAGATACAAACATCTGAAACATCTGCTCCACCAAAACATCTAAGACTGATCCACTGGAGGAGAAGATACAAGGTTTGGAATTATCATCAGCTGTGTCTCCAGATCTTTCTGTGCAGCTGCAGAGTCTGTACCTCTGAGGTGGCATTCCTGGTGGAGTTGAGGTTCTCCTGGGCTACTCTCAGAGCAGCTGAAGCCTCCTCGATGGCCTTCTCAGAGACGTCCAGAGCCTGTTTGGTTTGATTGGCAGCTTCCTTCACTCCCTCAGCGCGGCTCCTGAGCAGAGTCACAGAGCGGGGTTAGAGCGAGCCAGGATCAGACTCACCTGGCGTGTCTAACCGGGGATCAGACTCAGCTGGCGTGTCTAACCCGGGGATCAGACTCAGCTGGCGTGTCTAACCCGGGGATCAGACTCAGCTGGTGTGTCTAACCCGGGGATCACACTCACCTGGCGTGTCTAAGCCGGGGATCAGACTCATATGACGTGTCTAAGCCAGGGATCAGCCTCACCTGGCGTGTCTAAGCCAGGGATCAGACTCACATGACGTGTCTAACCCGGGGATCAGACTCACCTGGCGTGTCTAACCCGGGGATCAGACTCACCTGGCGTGTCTAACCCGGGGATCAGACTCAGCTGGCGTGTCTAACCCGGGGATCAGACTCACATGACGTGTCTAACCCGGGGATCAGACTCACCTGATGTGTCTAACCCGGGGATCACACTCACCTGGCGTGTCTAACCCGGGGATCAGACTCACCTGGCGTGTCTAACCCGGGGATCACACTCACATGACATGTCTAAGCCGGGGATCACACTCACATGACGTGTCTAACCCGGGGATCAGACTCAGCTGATGTGTCTAACCCGGGGATCAGACTCACTTGGCGTCCTGGGCGCGCTGCAGCAGCTCCCGTACCCGGCCCACGTGTCCCGCCGTGTGGTTGACCCGCTCCTCCAGGTCCGTGAGGTTGGACAGACCATCTCTGATCTGGGACAGCGTCGCGTCCAGCACCGTGCGGTTCACGGGGATGGAGATGGACAGCACCTGCAGCGCCACCTTCTGGATGCTCTCCGGGTCTGCGCCCTCCTCTGTGTGAACAAACAACAATGGTCAGATGCCCATCCAGTCCCTATGGGCAGAGGGGGCGGGGCAGAGGGCAGAGACCTGTCAGGAAGTCCTTGATCTTCTTGATGAAGTCCTTGAGTTTCTGGTTGTTGAGCTCCACATGCTCCTTCTTCTTCTGCGCCTTCTGCAGCGAGTTCAGCGCCTGGTTCTTCACGTCCTGCGTCAGAGCGGCCAAGTCCTGCAGCTGTGACACAAACCACAAAGCGTCACTCACAGATTTACTAAAACAAGTCCTGCAGCTTTTATTTTTTAAATCACACACTCCTTTGTTTTCCAGTAACCGTCACACAGCACTTTGTTACATTTGGTGTAATGTTGCACTTTTCAATCTACAGTAAACACTTCAATAAATGCCAAATCGCAATTGGTTTAAAAACTTTGGACGCATGACTTTTACACATTTTAAGGTAAACGTTACTTATTATATTACTAAATGTGTCACAATCGGATCGTGACAAACGTGGATCATCCCAGCCCTAATAATGATTTTATGCATCTGATCACACTTTTTGCTATAAACAGAAAACAGTAGTTTTGATGAGCCCTGCGCTTCATACAAACACACGCAAACATGACAGTGACCAGTAGATGGCAGTCATACACATACACACATTAGGGCTGGGTCCTGGAGCCAGTCACAGAGCAGCAGAGCACACAGAGGCTCTTCATTGGTCACATTCACTCGCACACGGCTCCTCTAAACACTGGAGAAACTCGCTAAAGACCGGCGGATTAAACGGATATACTTATGTTTTTTGGCGACTCTTTTCAACTGGACCTTTTACAATCGTAGCAGAACCTGACGCAGAAACACGACTCTAAACCGCTCAGACCAATGGCCGCTGCTTTATGACCGCAACACTGGAGGCCGCCATTGCTGTAGTACCTCCATATAGCCGCTAGACCCCCATTGAAAAGCATTGGACTTTAGACACGTTAAAAACAACTTTAACGCCTGGTTTCTATTTTTTGAACACTTTCTATGGCTACATATTCCTCCTGAGATAACGCTGGGTTATTCACAATTAAAGAAACCAGGCTGGTTTTCGAAGTAATTTTTTTTTAAATCTCGTACTAACGTGGGTCGGACTGTTAGCATTGAAGCTGCACGAGCTACACGTCACGCAAGGGCGGAGTCTACAGTGAAGATCCCGCCCTTATGCCCTTATTAGGAACATGCTTCATCAGAGCTGGGGAGGAGGAGTCTGTAAATCTGCCATGATTTCCCCCTTGAACGTGATCATTGTGGTAAACAGGGAGGAGTGAGTAATGACGGTCTACAAATAATATGTCTATGGCTCGGACTCTTGACTCTCTGACCTTCTTGGCGATCGTCTTCAGCTCGTCGTTGGCCGCGGTGACGCTGTCCGTGACGTTCTTGGCGTTATTCACCGCGGTGTTGGACGCGCTCACTGTGCCGCTACAGCCGGCTCCTCCGCACACAGCGCCCCCTTCAGGATCTCTGCAGCCGGCTCCTCCGCACACAGAGCAGCTCCCGTTGGCCTCGCGCCGGCCCCCGCACACCTGCAGGAGGAGGCAAACGTAACGGTTTCACGAGTCCGAAAACTGATCTATATCGACTTCTCGACTGAAACGGTGTGTGGTGGATATTTGCCTTGAGACTGAGGCTGTGCTCTCGCTCGTCCAGCTGCAGAGCCTTGTCCTGCAGCTCGCTCAGGGTCTTGTTGTGGGCGGTGATGTTCCGGAGGAGCTGGTCTTGTGCTGCTGCAGCAGACGCTCCGTGGCGTTCCTCGTGTTTCTGGACTGTTCCACAGCGCTGAGCGGCCCCGACACTGAGGCGTTACAGAGCTCCTCCGCCCGGGTCGACTCCGCGTACCAGAGCTTCACCTTCTCGAACTGGTCTGAAACACGGGACACACACGGCTCAGTAAGTCTTGTCTTTTATTGAATTCAAAGAAAACTGTGTGTATGTTTTTCTCCAAACGCCCAACAGCAAGAACAAGCTCAAATGTATTTATAAAAGGAGAGGAGCTACAGATTGTGGACACATTTAAATATCTAGGTGGTCAAAATCATGTTAAACATGTGTAAAATTGTAAAATTGTAAATTTGAATCTAAATCTTTAAACAAATCCGAACATCACTGCCAGAAAATGCAGCTAAAATGTTTCTTCATTGTATGATCTTTTCACATATTGGATATTGCATTACTAACTGGTCACTGACAAGTCTGACTACTTTAAAACCAATTGAGTCTCTATATAAAAAAGCTTTAAAATATTTGATAAAAAACCATATTCATTTCATCATTGCTTAATACTTGAAAAATATAATATTCTAAACTTTGAAAATGTTAGAACATTTAAAATGGCTTGTTCAGTTTATAAGATTCTGCATGGACTCTCTCTCTCCACCAGGCTCCGGCTCATGTTACAGGTGAGCAGGTCGTGTGTTACAGGTGAACAGCTCGTGTGTTACAGGTGAACAGCTCGTGTGTACAGGTGAACAGCTCGTGTGTTACAGGTGAACAGCTCGTGTGTTACAGGTGAACAGCTCGTGTGTTACAGGTGAGCAGCTCGTGTGTTACAGCTCGTGTGTTACAGGTGACAGCTCGTGTGTTACAGGTGAGCAGCTCGTGTGTTACAGGTGAGCAGCTCGTGTGTTACAGCTCGTGTGTTACAGGTGAGCAGCTCGTGTGTTACAGCTCGTGTGTTACAGGTGAGCAGCTCGTGTGTTACAGCTCGTGTGTTACAGCTCGTGTGTTACAGGTGAGCAGCTCGTGTGTTACAGCTCGTGTGTTACAGGTGAGCAGGTCGTGTGTTACAGCTGGTGTTACAGCTCGTGTGTTACAGGTGAACAGCTCGTGTGTTACAGCTCGTGTGTTACAGGTGAACAGCTCGTGTGTTACAGGTGAGCAGCTCGTGTGTTGCAGCTCGTGTGTTACAGGTGAGCAGCTCGTGTGTTACAGGTGAGCAGCTCGTGTGTTGCAGCTCGTGTGTTACAGGTGAGCAGCTCGTGTGTTACAGGTGAACAGCTCGTGTGTTACAGGTGAACAGCTCGTGTGTTACAGCTCGTGTGTTACAGGTGAACAGCTCGTGTGTTACAGGTGAGCAGCTCGTGTGTTGCAGCTCGTGTGTTACAGGTGAGCAGCTCGTGTGTTTACAGGTGAACAGCTCGTGTGTTACAGGTGAACAGCTCGTGTGTTTACAGGTGAGCAGCTCGTGTGTTACAGGGTGAACAGCTCGTGTGTTACAGCTCATGTGTTACAGGTGAGCAGCTCGTGTGTTTACAGGTGAGCAGCTCGGTGTGTTACAGGTGAACAGCTCGTGTGTTACAGGTGAACAGCTCGTGTGTTACAGGTGAGCAGCTCGTGTGTTACAGGTGAACAGCTCGTGTGTTACAGGTGAGCAGCTCGTGTGTTACAGGTGAACAGCTCGTGTGTTACAGTGACAGCTCGTGTGTTACAGTGAACAGCTCGTGTGTTACCAGGTGAGCAGCTCGTGTGTTACAGGTGACAGCTCGTGTGTTACAGGTGAGCAGCTCGTGTGTACAGGTGAGCAGCTCGTGTGTTACAGGTGACAGCTCGTGTGTTACAGGTGAGCAGTCGTGTTACAGGTGAGCAGCTCGTGTGTACACTCGTGTGTTACAGCTCGTGTGTTACAGGTGAGCAGCTCGTGTGTTACAGCTCGTGTGTTACAGGTGAACAGCTCGTGTGTTACAGCTCGGTTACAGGTGAGTCAGCTCGGTGTTACGCTCGTGTGTTACAGTGAGCAGCTTCGGTGTAGTTACAGGTGAGGGAGCTCGTGTTTAACAGCTCGAGTTGTTACAGGTGAGCAGCTCGTGGTTACAGCTCGTGTACATGCTCGGTGGTGTTACAGGGGTGAGCAAGCTCGGGTGTGTTAGCAGCCGTGTGTTAGCAGCTCGTGTTTACAACGGTGAGCAGGTTCGTGTGTTATCAGTGAACAGCTCGTGTGTTACACTCGTGTGTTATCAGTGAGTAGCTCGGTGTTATAATTCAAGGTGAACAGCTCGTTGTTACAGCTCATGTGTTACCAGTGAGGCAGCTCGTGTGTTACAGGTGAACAGCTCGTGTTTACAGCTCGAGTTGTTACAGTGAGCAGCTCGTGTGTTACAGGCTCGTGTGTTACAGGTGAGGCAGCTCGTCGTGTTAGCAACTCGTGTGTTACGTGAGCGCTCGTTGTTACAGCTTCGTGTGTTACAGGTGAGCAGCTCGTGTGTTACAGCTCGAGTGTTACAGGTGACAGCTTTCGTGTGTTACAGCTCGTGTGTTAGCAGGTGAGCAGCTCGTGTGTTACAAGCTCGTGTGTTACAAGGTGAACAGCTCGTGTGTTACTAGTGAGCAGCTCGGTGTTAGCGGCTCGTGTTTACAGGTGAAGCACTCGTGTGTTACAGGTGAGCACTCGTGTTTACAGCTCTTCGTTACAGGTCGAACAGCTCGTGTTTCTACAGGGAACACATCGTTGTTACAGGTGAACAGCTCGTTTGTTACACAGTAACCAGCTCGTGTTTACAGGTGAACGCAGGTCGTGTGTTACAGTAAACAGCTCGTGTTTAACAGCGTGAACTCGTGTGTTACAGTGAGCAGTCTGGTATCAGGATGAGAGCTCGTGTTACAGGTGAGCAGCTCGTGTGCTTTCGGTGAGCCATCGTGTTACAGCTTCGTCTTGTTACAGGTGAACAGCTCTGTGTTAGCAGGCTAGGCAGCTCGTGTGTTACAGGTGAACAGCTCGTGTGTTTAACAGGTGAACAGCTCGTGTGTTACAGGTGAGGCAGCTCGTGTGTTACAGTGAACAGCTCGTGTGTTACAGCTCATGTGTTAACAGGTGAGAGCCGTGTTACAGCTCGTGTTAACAGTCGTGTGTACAGCGTAGCAAGGCGGTTGTTACAGTCGTGTGGTTACAGGGTGAACCAAGTCGTGTGTTGTGTTACAGCTCGCAGTGTTACAGGTGAGCAGTCGTGTGTTACAGCTCGTGTGTTAACAGGTTGAGCAGCTCGTGTGTTACAGGTGAGGCAGCTCGTGTGTACAGCTCTGTTTGTTTGTTACAGGTGAGCAGTCGTGTGTTCAGCTCGTGGTATAAGTGTGAACAGGCTCGTTGTACAGAGTGAACAGCTGTTACAGTTGAAAGCGCGTAGTGTTACAGTGAGCAGCTGATGTTACAGGTTGAACAGCTCTTGTTACAGCCTTTTGTTACACTACGGGTGTTTACAGCTCGATGTGTTACAGTGAGGCAGCTGCGTGTCTTACAGGTGAGCAGCTCGTGTGTTACAGTGAGCAGGGCGTGCTGCTTACAGCTCGTGTGTACAGCGTGAGAGCCTTGTGTTACAGCTCGTGGTTACCAAGCTCGTGTGTTACACGTGAGCAGGTCGTGTTTGACAGTCGCTTGTTACAAGGTGAACAGCTCGTGTGTCACAGCTCGTGTGTACAGAGTGAGCAGCTCGTGGATTAAGGCTCGTGTGCTTACACTCGATGTGTACAGTGAGGCAGCTCGTGCTGTTACAGCGCTCGTGATTTACAGGTGAACAGTGTGTTACAGAGTGAGCAGCTCGTTGTGTTACACTCGTTGTGTACAGCTCGTGTGTCTACAGGGAGGCTCGCTGTGTTACAGCTCGGTGTAAGCTCGTTGTTACAGGTGAGCAGCGTCGTCATCTGTGTTACAGCTCGTGTGTTACAGCGTTGAACATCGGTTGTTAAAGGTGAACAGCTCGTTCGTGTACCAGCTCGTTGTTACACTCGTTGTAAGCTCGTGTGTTACAGCGTGCAGCAGGCGTGTTTACAGGAGCCAGCTCGGTTACAGCTGTGTTACAGCTCGTGTGTTACAGGTACGCAGGCGGTGTTACAGCTCAGTGATGTTAATAACACTCAGGTGTACAGGGTGAACAGCTCGTGTGTTAAGGTGAACAGCTCGTTATGTTACAGGAGCAGTCGTAGTGTTACAGCTCGTGTGTTACAGCTCGGTGTGTTACAGGTGAGCAGCTCGTGTGTTACACTCTTGTTACAGCTCGTGTGATTTTACAGGTGAGCAGGGTCGTTGTACAGCTGTGTGTACAGTGTGAACAGCTGCGTGTGTTACAGCTCGGTGTACACTCGTGGTACAGCTCGTGTGTTACAGGTGAGCAGCATCGTGTGTTCAGGTCGTGTGTTTACAGCTCGTGTTGTTAGGTGAGCAGTTCGTGTGTTACAGCTCGTGTTGTCTGTGTTACAGGTGAACAGCTCGTGTTTACAGGTGAAACAGCTCGTGGTACAGCTCATGATTTTACAGGTTGAAGCAGCTCGTGGTTACAGGTGAGCAGCTCGTGTGCTTACAGCTCATGTGTTACAGGTGAGCAGGTCGTGTGTTACAGGTGAGCAGCTCGTGTGTAACAGCTCGTGTGTTACAGCACCGTTGTTACAGGTGAGGCAGGTCGTGTGTACAGCCTCGGTGTTACAGGTGAACAGCTCGGTGTTTACAGCGTGAACAGCTCGTGTTGTTACAGCTCATGTGTACAGGTGAGCAGGTCGTGTGTTACAGAGTGAGAGCCGTGTGTTTAAGCTGTGTTGTTACAGCTCGTGTTGTTACAGGTGAGCAGGTCGTGTGTTACAGCTCGTGTTTACAGGGAACAGCTCGGTTGTTACAGGTGAACAGCTCGTGTGTTACAGATGAAACAGCCGTCGTGTTACAGGTGAGCAGCTCGTGTGTGTTACAGCTCGTGTGTACAGCTCGTGTGTTACAGGTTGAGCAGCCGGTGTTTACGCGTCGTGCTGTTACAGCTCGTGTGTTACAGTGAGCAGGTCGTTGTGTTACAGCTCGTGTGTACAGAGAACAGCTCGCCCCCTTGTTACAGGTGAACAGCTCGTGTGATTACAGCTCGTGTGTTACAGCTCGTTGGTTACAGCTCGTGTGTTACAGGGTGAGCAGCTCGTGTGTTAACAAGCTCGTGTGTTACAGCTCGTGTGTTACAGGTGAGCGGTGTGTGTTACACCTCGTGTGTTACAGCTCGTGTGTTACAGGTTGAACAGCTCGTGTGTTACAAGGTGAGCAGCTCGTGTGTTGCAGCTCGTGTGTTTGGGTGGCGCTTCGTGTTTTACAGGGAGAGCTCGCTGGTTACAGGTGAGCAGCTCGTGTGTTACCAGTCGTGTCGTTACAGACTGTGAACAGCTCGTGTGTTAAGGTGAGCAGCTCGATGTGTTAAACAGCCGTGTGTACAGGGTGAACAGCTCGTGTTGATTACAGGTGAGCAGCTCGTGTGTTACGCGTTGAGATCAGTCGTGTGACAGTGTGGAACAGGCTCGTGGTTACAGTTGAGCAGCTGTGTGTACAGCTCGTGTGTTACAGGTTGAAACAGCTCGTTGTTACAGTGGATCAGTCGTGTGTTTACAGGTGAGCAGGTCGTGTGGTACAGGTGAGCCGCTCGTGTGTATACACTCGTGTTTTACAGGTTTGAACAGCTCGTGTGTGATACAGGTGAGCACTCGGGATACAGTGAACAAGCTCGCTGTTTAGCAGGTGAACAGCTCATGTACAGTTGAAAGCTCGTGTGTACGGTGAACCTCGTGGTTACAGAGTGAGCAGCTCGTGTTTAAGCGTGAGCAGCTCGTGGTTACAGGTCGACAGCTCGTGTGTTAAGTGTAGCAGCTCGTGTGTTTTCAGGTGAACAGCTCGTGTTACAGGGTGAACAAGTCGTGTGTGTACAGCTCGTGTGTTACATGTGAGCAGCTCGTTGTTACAGTGAACAGCTCGTGTGTCTTACAGGTAAGCAGCTCGTGTTGTACAGAGGAGCAGCTGTGTGTTCAGGTGAACAAGCTCGTGTGTTACAGCGTGAACAGCTGCGTGTGGTTACAGGTGAGCAGTGTGTGTACAGCGGAACAGCTCGTGTGTTACGGTGAACAGTCGTGTGTTAAGGGTGAACAGCTCATGTGTTAGGGAGCAGTCGTCGTGTTACAGGTGAAACAGCTCATGTGTTAACAGTGGCAGCTCGTTGTTACGTGAACAGCCGCTGTGTTAGCGCTCGTGTGTTACAAGCTCGGTGTTACAGGTGGAACAGCATCGTGTGTTACAGGTGAACAGCTGTGTTACAGGTGAGCAGGTCGTGTGTTGACAAGAGCTGCAGCAGCTCGTGTGTTACAGCTCGGTGTGTTACAGGTTGAACAGGTCAGTGGTACAGCGTGAACAGCTCGGTGTGTTTACAGTGAAAGCAGCTCGATCACTGTGTTACAGGTTGAGCAGGTCGTGTGTTACAGGTGAGCAGCTCGTGTGTACAGTTGTCGTGGACAGGGTGAGCAGCTGTGTGTTACAGGTGAGCAGCCGGTAGTTACAGAGTAACAGGCTCGATGGTTACAGCTCGTGTGTTTACAGCTCGCTGTGTACAGTGAACAGCTCGTGTGGTTACAGTCGTCGTGTTTACAGGTGAGCAGCTCGTGCTGCTCTTACGCCTCGAGTGGCTACGGTGAGCCGCTCGTGTGTTACAGCTCGTGTGTTCAGGTGAGCAGCTCGTGTGTTACAGGTGAGCACTCGTGTGTTACAGCTCGTGTTTACAGTGTGAGCACTCTGTGTTACAGCTAGCAGCTCGTGTTTACAGGTGAGGCAGCTCGTGTTTACAGCTCGTGTGTTACAGCTCGTGGTACAGGTGAAGCAGCTCGTGTGTTTACAGCAGTGAACAGCCGTTGTGTTACAGGTGAGCAAGCTCATGGTGTTACAGAGTGAGCAGCTCATGTTTACAGGAGCAGCTCGTGGTACAGGTGAGCACTCGTGTGTACCAGGTGAACAGCTCGTGCTGAACAGTGGAACAGCTCGGTGTTACAGGTGAACAGCTCATGATGATTACAGGAAGCAGCTCGTGTGTTTACAGCTCGTGTGTTACAGAGTAAAAGCTCGTGTGTACAGAGTTGAACAGCTCGGTGTTACAGGTGAGCAAGCTCATTGTGCTTACAGGGGAGCAGCTCATGTGTTAAGGTGAGCAGCTCGTTGTTACAGTGAGCAGCTCATGTGTTTACAGGTAGCAGCTCGTGTGTACAGGTGAGCAGGTCGTGTGTTACAGTGTGAGCAGCTCGTGTGTTACAGTGAGAGCTCATTGTTACAGAGGTGAGCAGGTCGTCGTGTTAAGGTGCGAAGCTCGTGTGTTTAAGGTGAACAGCTCGTAGTGTTACAGCTCGTGGTTACAGGTGAACAGCTCGGGTTACAGCGTGAGCAGGTCGTGTGTTACAGTGAGCAGCTCGGTGTTACAGGGGCAGCTCTATGTTATTACAGTGTGAGCCAGCTGTCGTTACAGTCGTGAGCGCCGTGGTGTTCAGCTCGAGGTTACAGGATGAGCAGCTCCGTGGTTACAGGTGAGCAGCTCCGTGTGTTACAGCTGTGAGCAGCTCGAAATATAGTTACAGCTCGTAGTGTTGTTTACAGCTCGTGTGTTACAGGTGAACAGGTCGTGTGTTACATGGAGCAGCTCATGGTTACAGGTGAACACTCGTGGTTCAGCGTTTACGTGACAGTCGTGTGTTACAGCTCGCTGTGTTACAGACTGTGTCGTGTACAGCCAGTGAACAGTCGTGTACAGGTGAGAGCTCCATGATGTTACAGGTGAGCGCTTCATGTGTTAACACGGTGAGGCAGCTCGGTGTTACAGGTGAGCAGCTCATGTGTGTTACAGTGAGCAGCTCAGTTTCAGGTGAACAGAGCTCATGTTTACAGGTGAGAAGCTCGTGTGTTACGGTCGTGTGTTACAGTGTGAGCAAGTCATGTGTTACAGGTGAGCAGACCTCGTGTGTTACAGGTGAACAGCTCGTGTGTTACAGCTGAACACTCGTGGTTACAGGTGAGCACATCGTGTTTACAGAGTGAAGACTCGTGTGTTACAGGTGAACAGCTCGTGTTGTTACTAGTGAGCAGGCCGTGTGTTACAGGAAGCAGCTCGTGTTACAGCGAGAACATCTCGGTGTTGCAGCTCGTTGTTACAGGGTGCAGCTCTTGTGTGTACAGGTGAGCAGCGTGTGTTACAGTGAAAGCTCGTGTGTTAAGCTCGTGTTACAGTAACAGCTCGTGTGTTACAGCTCGTGTGTTACAGCCGGTCTGAAACAGCCTCGTGTCTGTTACAGCTCGTGTGTTACGCTCGTGTGTTACAGGGACAGTTCGTGTGTTACAGGTGAGCAGCTGCGTGTTTACAGGTGAGCCAGCTCGTGTGTTACAGGTGACAGCTCGTGTGTTACAGTGAGCAGCTCGTGTGGTTTTACAGGTGAGCAAGCTCGTGTGTTTACAGCTCGTGTGTTAGCAGGTGACCCGTGTGTTACAGGTGAGACAGCTCGTGGTGTTACAGTCGTGTGTTACAGTGAACAGCTCGGTGTTACAGTGAACAGCTTCGTGTGTTAAGCTCGTGTGTTACAGGTGAACACCTCGTGTGTTACAGGTGAAGCACCTCGTGTGTTACAGCTCGTGTGTTACAGGTGAGCAGCTCGTGTGTTACAGGTGAACAGCTCGTGTGTTAGCAGCTCGTGTGTACAGGTGACAGCTCGTGTGTTACCAGGTGAACGCTCGTGTGTTTACAGGTGAACAGCTCGTGTGTTACAGGGTGAGCAGCTCGTGTGTTACAGGTGAGCTGCTCACCTGTAAGGTGAGCAGCACGTGTGTTACAGGTGAGCAGCTCGTTGTGTTACCAGGTTGAGCAGCTCGTGTGTTAACAGTGCTGAACAGCTTCGCTGTGTTACAGCTCGTGCTGTTAACAGGTGAACAGCTAGTGTGCTTACAGCTCGTGCTGTTACAGCTCGTTGTGTTACAGGTGAACAGCTCTGTGTGTTACACGCTCGTGTGTTTTAAAGAGTGGCAGCCTCGTAGTGTTACAGAGTGAGCAGTCGTGTTCTACAGCTGTGTGTTACAGCTGAACAGCTCGGTGTTACAGAGTGAACAGCTCGATGTGTAGAGTTGAACAGCTCGTGTGTTACAGGTGAACAGTCGGTGTCACAGGTGACAGCGTGTGTGTTACGGTGAACAGCCGTGTGTTCACAGGTGAACAGATCGTGTGTTCAGCGTGAAGCAGCTTCCGTGTTTACGAGTGGAACAGCTCGTGTGTTACAGGATGAGCAGCTCGTGTGTTACAGTGAACAGCTCGTGTGCTTTACAGGTGAACAGCTTCGTGTGTTACAGGTTGAGAGCTCGTGTGTTACAGGAGTGAGCAGCTCGTGTGGTTACAGCGTGGCAGGCTCAGTGTGTTACAGATGAGCAGTCGATGTGCTTACAGTGAAGCAGTCGTGTGTTACAGCTGAACAGTCAGTGTGTTAACGGTGAGCAGGCTCGATTTGTTACAGCTCGTGTGTACAGGTGACAGCTCGTGTGTTCAGGTGAGCAGCTCGTGTGTTTACAGCGTGAACAGTCGTGTGTTACAGGTTAGCAAGCTCGTGTGTTAATCAGGTGACACTCGTGTGTACAGTGAGCAGCTCGTGTGTTACAGTGAAACAGGCTCGTGTTTACAGTGAGCAGCTCGTGCGTTACAGGTGAGCAGCTCGTGGTGTGTACAGGTGAGCACTGTGGGTTGCAGCTCGTGTGTACAGGTGAACAGCTCCGTGTGTTACGGTGAGCAGCTCTGTTTACGGTGCGCAGCTCGTGTGTTACGGGTAACAGCTCGTGTGTTACAGTAACACTCGTTGTTAACAGGTGACAGCTCGTGTGTTTACACGGTGAGCAGCTCGTGTGTTACGCTCGTGTGTTTACAGTGATAGCAGCTCGTGTTTACAGGTGAGCAGCCGGTGTTACAGGTGAGCGCTCGTGTGTTTACAGGTGAACAGTCTCGTGTGTTACATGTGAAAGAGCAGCTCGTGTGTACAGGTGATAGCCGTGTGTTACAGGTGATGCAGCTCCGTGTGGTTACAGGTGAACAGCTTCGTCGTGTTACAGGTGACCAGTCGGTGTGTTGCAGGTGGCAGCTCTGTGTTACACGGTGCAGCAGCTCGTGTGTTAGCAGGTGAGGCAGCTCGTGCGATAATACAGTGAAGCAGCTCGTGTGTTAACGTGAGCAGCTCGGTGTGCAGCTCGTGTGTTACAGGTGAGCAGCTCATGTGTTACGGTGGCAGCTAGTGTGTTACAGGTGAGGCGCTCGTGTGTAACTTGAAGCCTTGAGTGAGCAGGTTGTGCAGTATGATTCGTGTTTCTGAGCCAGCGTGTTTGTTGACGTTTCTAAGCTCCTCCTCCCATCGCTCCAGAACTGTCCCGCTCAGTGACGAGGCCTCCCTGCCAGCGCACACGTCCCGTTCAGCCTCCGCCCTACAGCCATCACCCGCCCGTCTGCACTGCCACGTCCGCCCTGCGGCAGAGACACGTTACGCAGCGGCGCCGCCCTGGCTTTCCACGTATTCAGCAGCTAAATTATATATGTTTGGACACGTTGGAAATAGTTTGGAGTGTCCAACCAGGGCTGTCAGGGAGCGGATAAACATGATCAAGAAGAAGAACAGAATTTTCGATGATTTATTTATTTTTGCTGGTGTTTTTGTGGCATTTTGATGAGTGTGGTTTTAAAGTGACCGATGTAAAGCTCCTCAGTGTGGTTAAGAAGTGACTGATGTAAAGCTCCCTCATGTGGTTTTTAAAGTGACTGATGTAAAGCTCTTCAGGGGTTTTAAGAGTGACTGAGTTAAGCCTCCTCAGTGTTGGTTTTAAAGTGACCGATGTAAAGCTCCTCAGTGAGTTTTAAAGTGACGCGATGTAAAAGCTCCTCGTGTGGTTTTAAAGTGACTGATGTAAGAGCTCCTCAGTGGGTTTAAAAGTGACCGATGGTGAAGCTCCCTCAGTGTGTTTTATAAAAGTGACTGATGTAAAGCCTCTCAGTGTGTTTAAAGTGACTGATGGTAAAGTCTCCTCAGTGTTGGTTTTAAAGTGCGCGATGTAAGCTCCTCCGTGAGTTTTAAAAGATGACCGATGTAAAGCTCCTCAGTGTGGTTAAAAGTGACCCCGTATGTAAAGCTCCTCAGTTGTGGGTGAAAGTGACCGAATGTAAGGCCTCCTCAGTGAGGTTTTAAATGAGCCGATGTAAAGCTCCTCATGAGGTTTTAAAAGTGACTGATGTAAGCTCCTCAGTGTGGTTTAAAGTGACCGATGAAACTCCCTCAGTGTGGTTTAAAGTGACTGATTGTGAAGCTCCTCAGTTGTTTATAAGTGACTGATGTGAAGTCCTCAGAGGTTAAAGTGACCGATGTAAAGCTCCGCAGTGTGGGTTTAAAAGGACTGATGTTAAAGCTCCTCAGTGTGGTTTAAATGACTGATGTGAAGCCCTCAGTTGGTTTAAAGTTGATTGATGTGAAGCCCCAGTGTGGTTAAAGTGATCCGATGTAAACGGCTCCTCAGTTTGGTTTAAAGTGAATGATGTAAAGCCTCCGCAGTTGGTTAAAGTGACTGATAAAGCTCCTCAGTTGGTTAAAGTGCCTGATGTAAAGCTCCTCAGTGAGGTTTTAAAGGACTGATGTAAAGCTCCTCAGTGTGGTTTAAGTGACTGATGTGAAGCGCCTCAGTGTGGTTTAAAGTGACTGTGTGAAGCTCCTCAGTGGGTTTTAAATGTGACTGATGTGAACTCCTGCAAGTGTGGTTTTAAAGTGACTGATGTGAAGCTCCTCAGTGTGGTTTTAAAGTGACTGAAATTGTGTTTTAAAGCTTCACCGCATGTCGTTCGAGGCCTGTGCGATCAGCTTGATAGACTTGTCTCCGTCTGCTCGAAACGTGAGCAGCGCTTGGATCCTGCCTGAGTCGGTTTGTAACTCGCTGACGCGGCTGTGCGTTTGGCGCGGGAACCCGGCCCGCCCCGCCTCCAGGATGCCCGCGGCCTGTCAGCAGCAGGTGCTCCAGTCCCGTTTGAGCTGGCACACGGCGTGGTCCCCAACAGGGCGAAGCGAGGCCGTGGCAAGGCGCGCAGGTGGGGAACTCCCCGAGTACCCGCGGCACTACTGGTCACGCGAGGGCCCGCCGCTCCTGCAGCACGTCACACGCCCCCGCGTGCCACGGTCACACTGCGGAGAGCGGAGCTAGCGGTGGCACTGGCACTCTGCGGAGAGACGGGGTTAGTTAAAGGAGCAGCGTTTTCCGTAAAAAGTAGAATTGTGGCCTGAACGTTAAGTTAGGCAAGCCTATTCATGTTCTATGGCTAGTTAGCCTAGCCGCCTCCATCGTACATGTATCGAGTGCATCAGAGATTAAGCCGTTTTTTCTGTCAAAAAAGTAATGAACAAAGCAAACTGCAGTCAACACGTTACCGCTGTTCTGACTCATTTAAAGTCATTTTTTGTTGGCTTTGATTTAATGCTCTGTAAGAAAGAAAACTCTAGCTCTCTCACAGACATCGGTCACGAAATGCTTTAACTTCACATGAGACATTTACATCACCCCACTCTCAGGTGGTCAGTTCCCCTGGGGGAGACGGAAGAAGCGCTGTCAGACTGCAAAATCTGCCCCAACGTCCCCGTCGACCACCATCATTCATCCCAGTCCTATTGTACATCGTTTTAGAGGTAGGTGAAACGAGGAAACCTACACAGACACAGGAGAACATGCAACGTCCACACAGAAAGACAACGTCAGGTGGAAATTGAACCCGGAGCTTCTAGCTGTGAAGCGAGAGTGCTAACCAGTCCACCGAAAACACATTGTCATTCCGACACCTCAGCCCACTTCAACTTTTATAATCCCCCTGTTGTCGAGTGGCTCTACTAGAACTAACCTAAACTAAGGATAGTTAGCAAACTGAACAGGCTAGCCAAAACATTGTCGGATAGGATGAAATCAAAAAGTATAAAAAAAAGAACAGGGTTTGCTTTGGAGGTTTCAGAATAAAGGGTAGACGCCCAGCAACTTAACATAATGTCGGCCAAATCCAGTCTGTAAAGAGTTTATAGTTTTAGGCATTTGAACTAATATTGCAGGTGAGAGAATGCCAAACGTTTTTACAATGATTTTGAAGAACATGATGAAACCAAATATTGGCGAGTGTTCTGTAAAGTAGATCAAAGACAGATGGGAGAAAAGAGACAAACAGAGTTTCCTGAACAAATATCGTGTATATATTTTTACTGTGGGTATTGAGAATCGTATCGATAATCGTTTGAGAAGTTTAGATATCGTGACAACACTGATGGTCTCTGAAGGACTCCATCCGACCACTGGTACTGTAGGTCGCCCCAGTGTAACGCCTCACACTCTGTGCAGCGTCTGGCCTCCGAACCGAACCACTGGCACTGCCCGTCGAACTGCACACACACAAATAAACACATCCACCGAAAACAGACGGTCAGCCCCCCTGGCCTACGTCGTCCAGAAACACTGCACCGTCCGGTCCAGACCCTGTCGTCTAAAAAGACTGTGTCGTAATAAATGGGGCGTTCAGGGCGACCGGTAACTGGTAAATTTCCAAGTGACTTCAACTTAAACTCTGAGAAGACCGACGCTCCGAGTTCAGTACCAGAACAAACAACGTATCATCACCTAAGTTTGTAATGAGAGACGGAAGGAGCTACAGGGACGGTGTAGTCGATCTCAAAGGAACAGAAAGAAATTCATCTAAACCTCCTCTGATGAGGCCTATCATGTTGCAGTGCGGCGCCGGCGTGGTCCCGGGTGGCAGGAGCAGGGCTTGGCAACCGTCTCACGCCCGAGTCCCAGTGATTCTGCACACAACTGGTCCCACAGACAGCTGTGGCCGACCCGGTTCTTTCCTAGCACTGGCACTCCCCCCCACAGGTGGCACCACACAGGCCACCCGCACACGAGGGGGAGGGTACCCGCCCGCACACACGTGAGCCTAAAGAAAGGAAGGTCACACACTACAGCCTAAAGAAGAGGAGAGTCACACACTACAGCCTAAGAAGAGGAGAGGTTCACAGCACTAACAAGCCTAAGAGAGAGGAGCGTGGTCACACACTACAGCCTAAAGAGAGAGGAGAGTCACACACTACAGCCTAAAGAGCAGAGGAGAGGTCACACACACTACAGTCAAAGAGAGAGGAGGAGGTCACACACAACTACAGTCTAAAAGGAGAGCAGAGTCACACACTACAGGCCTACTAAGAGAGAGGAGAGGTCAAATCACCACTACAAGTCTAAAGAGAGAGGAGAGGTCACACACACTACAGCCTAAAGAGAGAGAGAGGTCACACTACAAGCTAAAGAGAGAGGAGAGCTCACACACTAAAGCCTAAAGAAGAGGAGAGGTCACACACTATCAGTCTAAAATAGAGAGGAAGTCACACACTACATGCCTAAAGAGAGAGAGGAGAGGTCACACACACTACAGTCCTAAAGAGAGGAGCAGGTACACACACTACATTCTAAAGAGAGGAGCGGTCACACAGCTACACCAAAGAGAGGAGAGGTCACACACACTACAGCCTAAAAGAGAGGAGAGGTCACACACACTCCACCTAAAGAGAGGAGAGTCACCACACTACAGGCCTAAAGATGAGAGGAGAGTCACACACACTAACAGCCTAAAGAGACGGAGAGGTACACACACTAGACAGTCTAAGAGAGGAAAGGTACCACTAACAGCGCAAAGAGAGGATAGGTCCCAGCACACTACATGCCTAAAGGAGGAGAGGAGAGGTCACACACACTAACCACCCAAAGAGAGAGGTAAGAGGTCATCACAACTCCACCAAAGAGAGCGGAGAGGTTACGAACATGGCACTCCAGCCTAAAGAGAGAGGAGAGGTCACGACACACTCCAGTCTAAAGAGAGAGGAGAGGTCACACACTTACAGGCCTAAAAGAGAGAGGAAGTTCACAGACACACTCCACCAAAGAGAGGAAGGTCACAGCACACGCAAAGAGAGAGGAGAGGTTCACACACAACTGCCAGCCTAGAAGAGAGGAGAGGGTCAACATACTAGCAGCTCAGAGAGGAGAGGTCACACATACAGCCTAAAGAGAGAGGGAGGTCAGTCATTACAACACGTACAGCCTAAAGAGAGAGGAGAGGTCAACACACTAACCAGTCTAAAAGAGAGAGGAGAAGGCACAATAGGACACACTACAGTCTATGAAAGAGAGGAAGGTCACACACTACTACAGGCCCTAAGAGAGTAGAGAGAGGTCCACAACACTACAAGCCTAACAGAGAGAAGGTTACACAGGTAACACTATACAGTCTAAGAGAGAGGAGAGGTCACCAACTACTAGTCTAAAAAAAGGTCCACGAACCCTACAGCCTAGAAGAGAGAGGAGATGTCAAAGCACACTACAAAGCCTAAAAGAGGAGAGGTCACAAACACTACAGCTAAAGAGAGAGGAGAGTCACAATCAGCACACAGCCTAAAAGAGAGAGGAGAGGTCACACACACTACAGCCTAAAGAGAGGAGAGGGTCACAAACACACCTACAAAGCTAAAGGAGGAATGAGGTCAGCACACACTACAGCCTAATGAGAGTGAGAGGTCACACACTTACAGTCAAAGAGAGAGGCGAGGTCACAACTACAGTCCTAAATGAAGAGAGGGAGAGGTTCAGCACACTACAACAAGCCTAAAGAGAGAGGAGAGGGTCACAACAACTACAGTCTACAAAGAGAGAGGAGAGGTCACACAGTCAAACAGCTACAAGCTAAAAGAAGAGGAAGTTCACAACACATACAGCTAAAAGAGAGAGGAGAGGTCACACACACTACAGCCTAAAGAGAGAAGGAGAGGTCACCACACTACAGCCTAAAGAATGGAGAGTCACACCACGACAGCCTAAAGAGAGAGGAGAGGTCACACAGGACTATCACCTAAAGAGAGAAGGTCACAAGACACAACTCCAGCTAAAGAGAGAGGAGAGTCACACATACACTAACAGCCTAAATGAGAAGGAGGAGATGTCACACCATCACTCCAGCAAGAGAGAGGAGAGGTCACACACAACCATCTAAAGAGAGAAGGATAGGTCACACACATACAGCCCTAAAGAGAGAGGAGGTCACATCACACTAAGCCTAAAGAGAGAGGAGGTTCACCATCAACACTACAGCCTAAGAAGAGAAGTCACACTACATCTACAGCCTAAAGAGAGGAGAGGTCACACACTATCAGTCTAAAGAGAGAGGAGGATGGTCCACACTAGCACTACAGCCTAAAGAAGAGAGGAAGCACAACTACAATAGTCTAAATGAGAAGGAGAGGTCACACACACTACAAGCCTAAAGGAGAGGAGAGGTCACACATCTATAGTTATACAGCTATAAGATGAGAGAGAGGTCACATTTATCACACACATGCTAAATAGAGAGAGAGTCACACACTACATTCTAAAGAGAGGAGCGGTCACACAGCTACACCAAAGAGAGGAGAGGTCACACACACTACAGCCTAAAAGAGAGGAGAGGTCACACACACTCCACCTAAAGAGAAGAGAGAGGTCACTCTACAGTCTATAAAGAGAGAGGAGTAGTCGACACATTTTTTTTTCTGACATTCTAAAACGAGAGTAGAGGTCACACACTTAATCAGTCTAAGAGAGAGGAAGTCACACACACTTATCAGTCCTAAAGAGAGAGGAGAGGTCAGACTGAACACTACAGCCTAAAAGAGAAGAGTAAGAGGCAAACCACACAATAAGTCTAAAGAGAGGAGAGGTCACGCACACTACAGCCTAAGAGAGGAGAGGTCACACACACTACAGCCTAAAGGAGAGTGATGAAGTCAACACTACACTACAGTCTAAAGAGAGAGGAGAGTCACACACTTAACATCAAGACTGAGAGAGAGCTACACACTACATTGTCCTAAAGAGAAGGATAGGTTCACACACACACAGTCTAAAGAGAGAGGAGAGGTTCACACACTACAGTCAAGAGTAGAGGATAGGTCTACACACTAACAGTCTAAAGAGAGGAAGAGTGTCACACAGCACTACTATGTCTTAAATGATAGGAGAGGTTCAACACACACATGCCAAAAGAGGAGAGGTCAACTACTACAGCCTAAAGAGAGGAGAGGTCACACAACTACAGTCAAGAGAGAGGAGAGGTCACACACACACAGCCTAAAGAGAGAGGAGATGGGGTCACACACTACAGGTCTAAAAGAGAGGAGAGTCCACATCCACACATCTCTAAAAGAAGAGTAGAGGTCACAACTAACACGCCTAAAGAGATGAAAGGCACACACTACAGCCTAAAGATGATAGGAGAAGGTCACATCACACATTCATGTCTATTAAGAGAGGAGAAGTCACACACTACAGCCTAAAGAGAGAGGATAAGGCAACACACTACAGTCTATAAAGAAGGAGAGGTCGACTGATCACTACTAGCCTAATAGAGAGAGGAGAGGTCACACAACACAACATGCCTTAATATAGAGAAGATACGTCACACACTACAGTCTAAAGAGAGAGGAGAGTCACACACACTACAGCTCTAAAGAGTAGTAGGAATGAGTCCCAAGCTAAAGAAGGAGTAAGTCACTATTCACACAGCTAAAGAGGAGGAGAGGTCACACACACTACATCCTAAAGTAAGAGAGGAGAGTCCACACATCACTACATTTCCCTAAAGAGAGGAGAGTGCACACACTACAGCCCTAAAGAGAGGATGAAGTCACATCATCTTTCTTACAAGTCTAAAAGAGAGAGGAGAGGTCACACACCTAAGCAGAGCCTAAAGAGAGAGAAGGTTCACACCACTACAGCCTAAAGGAGAGAGAGGTACAACACACTACTAACAGGCCTAATATGAGAGGAGTAGGTTCACACACTTACAGCCCTATAAAGTGAGGAGAGTCACACACTACAGCCTAAAAGAGGAGAGGTCACACACTTACATGCCTAAAGATGAAAGGAGAGGTCCATTATCACTACAGACCTACTAAAGAGGAAGAGCGTCACACACACTACACCTAAAAGAGGAGATGTTCACACATCACTCGCCTAAAAGAGAGAGGAGAGGTCACACACTATCAGCCTAAAGAGATGGAGAGGTCACATCAACTACAGCCTAAAGAGAGAGGAGAGGTCACAGCACACTACAGCCTAAAGAGAGGAGAGGTCACACACACTACAGCTAAAGAGAGAGGAGAGGTCACACACACAAACAGTCTAAAGAAGTATAGGTCCACACCGTCTGATAGAGAGTAAGTCACACATCTAAGGCCTAAAGAGAGAATAGGTCACCACACACAGTCTAAGAGAAGGAGAGTCGACAACACTACATGCCTAAATAAGAGAAGGTCACACACTACAAGCCTAAAGAGAGAGGAGATCACACACTATACATGCCTAAAAGAGTAGAGGAGAGGTCACACACACTTAACATGCCATTAAAGAGAGTGAGAGGTCACGACACTACAGTCAAAGAGAGGAGGTCACACACACATCCAGCCTAAAGAGAGAGGAGGGTCCACACACACTACAGCCTAAAAGAGAGAGGAGAGGTCACACACACTACAGCCTAAAGAGAGGAGAGTCACACACTACAGTCTATAATAGAGGATAGGTTCACACACACTACAGTCCTAAAGAAGGAAGGCTCACACAATCACTCCCAGCCTAAAAGAGTGGAGGAGAGGTCACTCACACTACAGCCTAAATAGAGAGAGGAAGGCACACACTACGATCAGTCTAAAGGGAGAAGAAAGGTCACCACACACTACACCTAAATTAGAGAGGAGAGTCACCACAACACTACAGCTAAAGAGAAGGAGAGCGTCACACACAACTACAGCATAAAGAGAGAGGAGAGGTCACACACACCTACGCCTAAAGAGGAGGAGAGGTCAACAATCATCTAAATCAGCCTAAAGATAGAGATAGGTCAACACACAATTTTTTATATCTTGTTATTTTTTTTTTTTAACAGCCTATAGAGAGGAAGAGGTTCACCTACACACTACAGTCATAAGAGAGAGGAAGGTCACACACACTACAATCTAAAGAGAGGAAGAGGTCACACACTACAGTCTAAAAGAGAGAGGAGAGGTCACACACACTACAGCATATAAAGAGAGGAGAGGTCACACACTAACAGCCTAAAGAGAGAGGAGAGGTCACACACACTACAAGAACTAAAGAAGAGGAGAGGTCACATTTTCGGTACACTACAGCCTAAATGAGAGAGGAGAGGTTCACACACACCTACAGTCATAAAGAGTAGAAGAGAAGTCACATTTTAACACCACTCCAGCTCAGTATGAGAGGATAGGTCACACACTTATCAGCCTTAAAGAGTAGAGGAGAGGTCACACACTACAATTGTCTAAAGAGAGGAGAGGTCACACAACTACAGCCTAAAGAGAGAGGAGAGGTCACAGCACACTACAGCCTAAAGAGAGGAGAGGTCACACACACTACAGCTAAAGAGAGAGGATAGTCTACACACACTACAATGCCTAAAAGAGAGGTAGAGTCACACACTACAGTCTAAAGAGAGAGGAGATGGTCACACACCAAGTCAAAGAGAGGGAGAAGGTCACTACACACTACAATCCTAAAGAGAGAGGAGAGTTCACACACTACAGTCATAAGAGGGAATGGTCACATCACTACAGCCTAAAGATGAGTAGAGGTCAACACACACTACAGAGCCTAAAGAGTATGAAGAAGGTCTATCACCACTACATTGCTCTAAAGAGAGTAAGGTCACATTCACATCAGTCTAGAAGAGAAGAGGAAGAGTCAATCACACTAACACTAAAGAGAGGAAGAGGTCACACACTATATCAGGCCTAAAGAGAGAGGAGATGCACAGTTCAGCCTACAGCCAAAGAGAGAGGAGACGTCACATATCACTACATTCTAACAGAGAGAGAGAGGTCACACACACTACAGGCCTAAAGAGTAGAGGACATAGGTCACACACTACAGTCTAAAGAGAGAGGAGAGTCACACACTACAGCCTAAAGAGCAGAGGAGAGGTCACACACACTACAGTCAAAGAGAGAGGAGGAGGTCACACACAACTACAGTCTAAAGAGAGGATAGCACACACTAAACAGTCCGAAAGAGAGAGAGGTCACACACACTAACATGAGCCTTAAAGAGAGGAGAGTGCACACACACATCGCCTAAAAAGAGAGGAGAGGTCAACACCTACAGCCAAAAAGAAGAGGAAGAGTGTACAAAACAACACTACAGCCTAAGAGAGGGAGAGGTCACAACACACCTACAGTCCTAAATGAGAGGAGAGGTCACACACTCACAGCCCTAAAGAGAGGAAGAGGTCACATCTTCACAATTGTTCTTTTTTATTGTGTTTTTTTGCTTGACAGTCTTAAATGAAGGAGAGGTCATCACACACTACAGCCAAAGTAAGAGAGAGAGGTTCACAACCACTACAGCCTAAATGAGGAGAGAGGTCACCTGACACTACCAGTCTATAAGAATAGAGGAGGTCACACACACAGTCTATAAGAGAGAGGAGAGTCACATCATCTAAACACAGCCTAATAGATGAGAGCGAGAGGTCATCACACACTACATGCTAAAGAGAGAGGAAAGAGGTAACACACTACACCTAAAGAGAGGAGAGGTTCACAACACTAACAGTGCTAATAGAGATGTGAAAGAAGTCATTATCACTACAGCCTAAGAGAGAAGGAGAGGTCACACACTACACCTAAAGAGAGAAGGTCACACAGCTACAGTTCTAAAGAGTAGAGGAGAGTTTCACACATCATACTACAGCCCTAAATGAATAGATGGAGAGGTCACATCAACTACAGCCTAATAATATATAGGAGAGGTTCCACACACACTACATCGCCCTAAAGAGAGAGAGTTTTAGTTTTCACACACACTACAGCTCTTAAAGAGAGAGAGGTCAAAACACTTTGTGACAGTCTAAAGAGAGAAGGAGAGGTCACACACTACAGCTAAAGAGAGGAGAGGTCAACACACACATTTCCTAAAGAGAAGAGAGAGGTTCAACATCACATAACAGTCTAAAAGTGAGAGGAGGTCACACACTACAGCCTAAAGAGAGGAGAGGTCACACACACTAGCAGCCTAAAGAGAGATGAGAGGTCACACACACTACAGCCTAAGAGAAGGAGTTCACACACTACAGCCTAAAGAGAGGAGACTACACACACTTATGAGCCTAAAGAGAGGAGAGAGTCACACACTTCCAGACCTAAAGAGAGAGGGAGAGTCATCACACTAACTAAGCCTAAAGAGAGAGGTAAGAGGCACCAGCATCTGCCAGCCATAAGAGAGAGAGCACATCAACTCCAGCCTAAACGAGAGAGGAGACGGTCACACCACTACAGGCCTACAAGAGGGAGAGGTTCACACACACAGCCTAAAGAGAGAGAGGTCACACACACTACAGCTACTTAAGGAGTATAGGTCAACACACTACAGGCTAAGAGAGATAGTCCACACACTTACAGTCCTAATCCAAGAAGGAGTAGGTCACATCATCACTAACCAAGCCTAAGAGAGGAGAGTCACACACACTACAGCCTAAAGAGAGGAGAGTCACACACTACAGCCTAAAAGTAGAGGAGAGAGGTTCATACACTACAGGTCTAAAAGAGAGGAGAGGTTCATCTACACACACAGCCCAAAAGAGAGTGGAAAGGTCACACACACTACATGCCTAAAATAGAGAGGAGAGGGTCAACCACACTACCAGTCTAAGAGAGAGGAGAGGTCACACAACACAGTCTATTATAGAGAGAGGAGAGGTCACTACACACTACAGCCTAAAGAGAGAGGAGAGGTCACAGCACACTACAGCCTAAAGAGAGGAGAGGTCACACACACTACAGCTAAAGAGAGAGGAGAGTCACACACTAAGCAGTAGCCTAAAGAGAGAGAAGAGTCAACACACTACTCAGCCTAAAGATGAGACGGAAGAGGTCACACACTACGAGCCGTAAAGAAGAGAGGAGAGGTCACACACTACAGCAAAGAAGAGGAGAGGTTCACACACTACAGCCTAAAGAGAGAGGAGAGGTCACACACACTCCAGCCTAAAGAGAGAGAGGTTCACACCACTACACAAGAGAGAGGAGAGGTCAACAACTACTAAGCCAAGAGAGGAGAGTAGTCACACAGCACATTCACACGCCAAAGAGAGGAAGAAGGTCACACATCGTTACATGCCTTAAAGAGAGGAAGTCTATCACACCTTACGATGTCTAAAAGAGAGAGATAGGTCACACACCACTACAGCCTAATAATGAAGATGGAGGGCACATCACACACAGCCTAAAAGAGAGGTCAGAGGTCACACACACTATCATGCTGCTATAAGTAAGATGGAAGCGTCACACACTAATCGAGCCTAAAGAGAGAGGAGAGGTCACACACACTACAGCCTTAAAAGAGAGGAGAGGTCACACACTACGCCTAAAAGAGAGGAGATCACACACTACAGGCCTATAAAGAGAGAGAGAGGTCACTACACTAACAGTCTAATAAGAGATGAGAGTCACACACTACAGGCCTATAAGAGAGAGGAGAGGTCACCACACTACACCTTAAGAGAGAGAAGGTCACGACACACAGTCTATAAGTAGAGGAGAGGTCGACACACTACATGCCTAAAGAGAGGAGAGTCCACAAGCACTAACTGTCTAAAGAGAGAGGAGAGGTCACACACTACAGCCTAATGAAGAGAGGAGAGGTTCACACATGCTACAGCCATAAGAGAGGAGAGTTCAACACACACTAAGCCTATAAGAAAGAGAGTGAGAGTCACAACACTACAGGCCTATAAGAGAGAGGAAGGTCAACATTCTACATGCCTAAAGTAAGAGAGGAGATAGTCACAACACACTTAATGCCTAAAAGATGTATAGTGTCACCACACTACATGCCTATAAGAGAGAAGTCACACACAACTACTAGTCTATAAGAATAGAAGGAGAGACACCACACTACAGCCTAAAGAGAGAGAGAGGTCACACACACTACAAGCCTAAGAGAGAGGAGAGGTCACACACACTCCAGCCTAAAGAATGGATAAGGTCACATCACTTTTTTTACTGACATCTTAAAGAAGAGGATAGGTCACCACACAACAAGTCTAGTAAGAGGAGGAGATGTCACACACTATCTATCAGCCTAAATAGATGGAGAGGTCACTAACACATCACTACAGCCTAAATAGAGAGGAGAGGTCACCACACACACATGCCTGAAGAAGAGAGGAGAGGTAACTAGCACTACAAGCCTTAAAGAGAGGAAGGTCACAACACACACAGCCTAAAAGAGTAGGTCACACCACACATGCCTAGAAGAGAGGAGAGGTTCACATTCAGTTCTACATGCTAATTAGTAGAGGAAGGTCACAACACTACAGTCTAAAGAGAGTTAGGAGAGGCACACACATTACAGTCAAAGAGAGGAGGAGAGGTCACACACACTACAGTCTAAGGAGAGGAGAGGTCACACACACTACAGGCCTAAAGAGAGAGGAGAGGTCACACACACTAAGCCTAAAGAGAGAGGAGAGCACACAACTGACAGCCTAACAGTAAGAGAGGAGATGTCACAAACACACTCCAGTCTAAAGAGAAGAGGAGTAGGTCCACACAGCTACAGCTTATGAAGAGAGTAGGAGAGGTCACACACTACAGTCTCTAAGAGAGAGGAGGAGTAGGTCTACACACAACAGCTCTAAAGTCAGAGAGTAGAGGTCACACAACAATCAGCCTATATAGAGTATGGAGAGGTCACTACACACTAGACAGCCTAGAAGTATGAGAGGAGTAGGTCACAACTTTTTACACAACAGCCTAAAGAGTAGAGGAGAGGTCACACACTACAGGCCTAAAAAGAGAGATAGGAGAGGTCACACCTACAGTCTAAAGAGAAGAGGAATTAGGTCACAGCCACTCAGCCTAAAGAGAGAGGAGAGGTCACACACTACAGTCTAAAGAGAGGAGAGGTCACACACTACAGCCTAAAGAGAGGAGAGTTCACACACACACTTACATCAGCCTAAAAAGATTAGGAAGAGGTCATCACACTAACACTCTAAAAAGAAAGGAAGTTCACACACTAACAAACCTAAAGAGAGAGGAGGTCTACGACACTATTACTAGCCCTAAAGAGAGAAG
>VHKM01001314.1:0-69781 GCA_007210695.1 Neogobius melanostomus
CCCAAGTAGAGAGATTCCTCTTCAAGTTCAAATCAACTGCCGTGCTCAGTCTCTGTTCAATTCAAACACCTGCTCGAGCTCAGGTCTCCTGTCAAGTCAAACACCTGCTCGACGCTCAGTATCACTTTCAGTTCAGTCACCTGCTCTGCTCAGTCTCCTGTTTCAAGTTCAAACAACCTGCTCTTGCTCAGTCTCCTGTTCAGTTCATCACTGCTCGAGTTCAGTCTCACTGTTCAAGTTCAATCACCTGCTCGAGCTCGTCTCCTGTTCAAGTTCAATCACCTGCTCGAGGCTAGTCCCTTTCAAGTTTCATCACCTCTCGACTCAGTCTCCTGTTCAGTTCAATTCACCTGCTCTTGCTCAATCCCTGTTCAAGTCAATCACCTGCTGAGTTCGTCTCCTGATCAAGTTCAAACATCTGCTCGGCGCAGTCTCCTGTTCAAGTTCAATCACCTGCTCGACTAGTCTCCGTTCAAGCTCAATCACCTGTCGGCTCAGTCTCCCTGTTCAAGTTCAATCACCTGCTCAGTGCTCAGGTCTCCGTTAAGTTTCAATCACCTGCTCGGCTCATTCCACTTTCAGCTCAATCACCTGCTCGAGCTCAGTCTCCTCTTCAAGCTCAATCACACTGCTCGACTCAGTCTTCCTCTCAAGTTCAATCACCTTGCTCGAGCTTCAGTCTCAGCTGTTCAAGTTCAATCACCTGCCTCGTGATCAGTCCCTCCTGTTCAGTTCAAACACCTGTCGCAGCTCAGTCTCCTGTTCAAGTTCAATCACCTGCTCGGAGCTCAGTCGCTCCTTTCAAGTTCAAACAACGCTCGAGGTTCATCTTCCTTTCAAGTCAAACACCTGCTCGAGCTCATCTCCTGTTCAAGCTCAAACACTGGCTCGAGCTCAGTCCTCCTGGTTCAAGTTCAATCACACTGCTCGAGCCTCAGTCTCCTGTCAATTCAAGACACCTGCTCGAGCTCAGTCCCTGTTCAAGTTCAAAACACCTTGCCGAGCTCCCATCTCCTGTTCAAGTTCAATCACCTGCTCGAGCCTCAGATTCTGCCTTCAAGTTCAACACACTCTGCTCGGCTCAGTCTTCCTGTTTCAAGTTCAATCACCTGCTTCGAGCCTCACGCTCCTGTGCAAGCTCATCACCTGCTTCGAGCTCAGTTCTCCTGTTCAATCAATCCACCTCTCGTGCTCAGTCCTCCTCTCAAGCTCATCACCTGCTCGAGCTCAGTCTCCTGTTCAGTTCAATCACCTGCTCGAGCTCATCCCTGTTCAGTTAAGACACCTGCCTGCTTCAGCTCTCCTGTTCAAGTTCAATCACCTGCTCTTGCTTCAAGTCTCCTGTTCAAGTTCAATACCTGCTCGACGTTCAGTCTCCTGTTCAAGTTCAGATCACGCCCGAGCTCAGTCACTGTTCAAGTTTCAATACATGCTCTTGCTCATCTCCTGTTCAACTCAATCACGACTGCTCGAGCTCAGTTCCTGTTCATAGTTCAATCACTGCTCGAGTTTCAGGTCCTCCTGTTCAAGTTCAATCACCTGCTCGAGCTCAGTCCCTCCCTGTTCAGTTCAAGTCACCTGCTCTTGCTCAGTCGTCCTGTTCAAGCTCAAACCCTCTCGAGCTCAGTCTCCTGTTCAAGTTCAATCACGCTGCTCGACTTCAGTCTCCGTTCAAGTTCAAACATCTGCTCGAGCCTCAGTCCCTGTTCAAGTTCAATCACCTGCTTCGAGCTAGTCTCCTGTTCAAGCTCAATCACCTGCCGAGCTTCAGTCTCCTGTTCAAGTTCAATCACCTGCTCGGCTCAGTCTCCTGTTCCACAAGTTCACACGTCTGCTCGTGCCTAGTCTCTCTTCAAGCCAATCACGCTGCTCGAGCTCAGTCTCCTCTCAAGCTCAAATCACCTGCTCGAGCTCCAGTCTCCTCTTCAAGTTCAATCACTCTCGAGCTCATCTCTTCAATGTTCAATCAACTGCTCGTGCTCAGTCCCTGTCAAGTTCAAACACGCTGCTCGAGCTCAGTCTCCTTTCAAGTTCAATCACCTGCTCGAGCTCAGTCTCCTGTTCAAGGTTCAAACCCCTGCTCGAGCTTCATTCTCCTGTTCAAGTTCAAAATCACCGCTCGAGCTCAATCTGCCTGTTCAAGTTCACATCACCTGCTCGAGCTCAGTTCTCCTGTTCAAGTTAAACACCTGCTCGTCTCAGTCCATGTTCTACAGTTCAAATCAACCTGCTCGAGCCATCTCTGTCAAGTTCAATCACCTGCTCGTGCCAGTCTCCCTGTTTCAAGTTTCAATTCACCTGCTCGGAGCTCAGTCTCCTGTTTAAGTTCAAACACCTGCTCGAGCTCAGTCTCCTGTTCAAGTTTCAATCACCTGCTCGAGCTCAGTCTCATGTTCAAAGTTCAATACTGTCGTGCCTCAGGTCTCCTTTTAAGTTAAACGGAACCTCTCGAGCTCAGTCTCCTGTTCAAGTTCAAACACCTCTCGAGCTCAGTCCATGTTAAGTTCATCACCTGCTCGACGCTCAGTCTCCTGTTCAAGTTCAAACACCTGCTCGAGCTCAGTCTCTGTCAACGTTCAATCACCTGCCTCAAGCCTCAGTCTACTGTTAATTCAAACACACCTCTCAGCTCAGTCTCCTGTTCAAGTTCAACACCTGCCTCGATGCTCAGGTCTCCCGTTTCAAGTTCAATTCTCCCCCTCGAGTCAGTCTCCTGTTCAAGTTCAATCACACTGCTCGAGCTCAGTCTCCTGTTCAAGTTTCCAAACACCTGCTCGAGCTCAGTCTCCTGTTCAAGCTCAATCACCTGCTCAGCTCATCCCTGTTCAAGTTCAAACACCGCTCGAGCCAGTCTCCTGTTCAAGTTCAACAACCTGTCGAGCTCAGTCTCCTGTTCAAGGTTCAATCAACCTGCTCGAGCTCAGTCTCATGTTCAAGTTTCAATTCATCCTGCTCGTCTCAGTCTCCTGTTCAAAGTTCAATCACCTGCCGAGTCAGTCTCCTGTTCAACGTTCAAATACCTGCTCGAGCTCAGTCTCTCATGTTCAAGCTTCAATCACCTCTCGTGGCTCAGTCTCCTGTTTCCAAGTTGCAACTCACCTGCTCGAGCTCAGCTTCATGTTTCAAGTTTCAATCACTGCTCAGTGCTCAGTCTCCTGTTCAATTCAATCACTGCTCGAGGCTCAGTCCTCCTCTTCAGCTCAATCATCTGCTCAAGCTCAGTCTCCCTGTTCAAGTTCAAACACCGCTCGAGCTCAGTCCTCATGTCAGTCAAACCCTGCCCTCGAGCTCAGTCTCCTGTTCAAGTTCAAAACACGTCTCTCGAGCTTCAGTCTCAGTTCAGTTTCAAACACCTGCTCAAGGCTCAGTCTCCTGTTCAAGTTCAAACACCTCTCGAGCTCTCCTATTTCAATTCAATCACTGCTTCGAGCTCAGTCTCCTCTTCAAGCTCAATCAACCGCTTCGTGCTCAGTCTCCTGTTCAAGTTTTCAATCCCTGCTCGTGCTCTAGTCTCCTCTTCAAGCTCATCACCTGCCGAGCCTCAGTCTCCTCTTTCAAGCTCAATCAACCTGCTCGAGCTCAGTTCTCCTCTTCAAGTTCTAATCACACCTGCGTCGAGCTCAGTCTCCTGTTCAAGTTCATCCGCTGCTCGTGCTCAAGTCTCCTGTTCAAGCTCATCACCTGCTCGAAGCTCATCTCCTGTTCAAGTCAAACACCTGCTCGAGCTCAGTCCTCCTGTTCAAGTTCAATCACCTGCTCGAGCTCATCCTCCGTTCAAAGGTCAATAACCTGCTCGTGCTCAGTCCTGCTGTCAAGTTCAAACAAGCCTGCTCGAGCTCAGTCTCCTGTTCAAGTTCAAACACCCTGCTCGTCTCAGTCTCCTGTTCAAGTTCAATCACCTGCTCGTGCTCAGTCCCTTCAGCTCAAACACCTGCTCGAGCTCAGTCTCCTGTTCAAGTTCAATCACCTGCTCGAAGCTCAGTCTCCTGTTCAAGCTCAAACACTGCCTCGAGCTCAGTCCCTCCTGTTCAAGTTCAATTCACCTGCTCGCAGCTCAGTCTCATGCTTAAGTTCAATCACCTCCTCGACTCAAAGTCTCATTTCAAGTTTCATCACTCTGCTCGAGCTCAGTCTCCTGTTCAAGCCTCAAACACCTCGCTGCGACAGTCTCCTGTTTAATTCAATCACCTGCTCAGCTAGTCTCATGTTCAAGTCAATCACCTGCTTCGAGCTAAGTCTCGATAGTTCAAGTTCAATCAGCTCTGCTCGAGCTAAGCTCCTGTTCAAGCTCAATCACCTGCCTCGAGCTCAGTCTCCTGTTTCAAGCTCAATCACCTGCTCGATGCCTAGTCTCCTGTTCAAGTTAATACCTGCTCGAGCTAGTCCCCCTGTTTTCAAGTTCAATCACCTGCTCGACTCAGTCTCATAGTTCAAGTCAATCACCTGCTCGAGCTCAGTCTCCTGTTCAAGTCGTCATCACTCTGCTCGGTCACGTCTCCTGTTCAGTTCATCACTCTGCTCGAGAATCATCTCCTGTTCAGGTTCAATCACCCTGCTCGAGTCAGTCACCTGTTCAAGTTCAATCACCTGCTCGAGCTAGTCTCCTGTTCAAGTTTCATCACCTGCTCGAGCTCAGTCCTCATGGTTCAACGTTCAATCACCTGCTCGAGCTCAGTCTCCTGTTCAAGCTAACACCTGCTCGAGCTCAGTCTTCCTTTTAAGTTCAATCACCTGCTCGAGCCAGTCTCATGTTCAAGTTCAATTCCCTGCTCGAGCTCAGTTCATGTTCAAGTTCAATCACCTGCTCGAGCTCAGTCTCCTGTAAAGCTCAGAATCACCGTGCTCGAGCTCAGTCTCCCTGTTCAAGTCAAACACCTGCTCCGAGCTGTCTCCTGTTCAGTTCATCACCTGCTCGAGCCTCAGCCTCTCTGTTTCAAAGTTCAATCACCTGCTCGAGCTCAGTCTCTCTGTTCAAGTTCAATCACCTTGCTCGAGCTCAGCTCATGTTCAAGTTCAAATACTGCTCGAGCCTCATCTCCCTGTCAAGTCAATCACCTGCTCCGATCCGGCTCAGTCTCCTTGTTCAAGTTCAATCACCTGCCTCGAGTCAGTCTCCTGTTCAGCTGCATCACGCGCTGAGCTCAGTCTCCTGTTCAGCTCAATCACCTTCTCGAGCTCAGTCTCCTGTTCAAGTTCAAACACCTGCTCGAGCTCAGTCTCTCTCTGCTCAAGTTCAATCACCTGCTTCGAGCCTCAGTCTCCCTGTTCAAGTTCAAACCACCTGCCTCGAGCTCAGTCCCTCATGTTCAAGTTCAAACACCTGCTCGAGCTCAGTCTCCTGTCAATTCAAACACTGCTCGGCTCAGTCCTCATTTCAAGTTCAAACACCTGCCTCGAGCTCAGTCCTCCTGTTCAAGCTCAACAACGGCTGCTCGAGCTCGTCTCCTGTTTCAACTCAATCACCTGCTCGAGCTCAGTCTCCTGGTTAATGTTTCAATCACCTCTTGAGCTCATCCTCCTCTTCAAGCCTCAATCACTGCTCAAGCTCAGTACTCCTGTTCAAGTTCAAACCCTGCTTCGAGCTCAGTCCTCATGTTCAAGTTCAATCACTGCTCGCGAGCTCAGTCTCATCTTCAAGCCAATCACCTGCTCGGCTCAAGTCTCCTGTTCAACGCTCAATCACCATGCTCGAGCTCAGTCCCCTGTTCAAGTTCCAAATTCAACCTGCTCGAGCGTCAGTATCCTGTTCAAGTTCAATCACCTGCGTCGAGCTCAGTCTCCTTTCAGTTCATTCACCTGCTCGAGCTCAGTCCCCTTAAGTTCAATCACCTGTCGAGCTCAGTCCCTGTTCAAGTTCAATCACCTGCTCGAGCTCAGTCACCTGTCAAGTTCAATCACCTGCTCGAGCTCAGTCTCCTGTTCAAGTTAAATCACCTGCTCGAGCTCAGTCTCCTGTTCAAGTTCAACACCTGCTCGAGCTCATCTCATGTTCAAGTTCAATCACCTGCCTAGAGTCTCAATCCCCTGTTCAAAGTTCAAATAGCACCTGCTCGAGCTCAGTCTCCTGTCAAGTTCCAATCACCTGCTCAAGCTAGTCTCCTGTTTAAGTCAAACACTCTGCTTCGAGCTAGTCTCTCTGTTCAAGTTCAAACCCTGCTCGTGCTCAGTCCCTGTTTCAAGTTCAATCAACTGCTCGAGCCTCAGTCTCCTGTTCAGCCTCAATCACCTGCTCGAGCTCAGCTCTCCTGTCAAGTTCAATCACCTGCTCGAGCCTCAGTCTCTTTTCACGTTCAACACCGTGTCGAGCTCAGTCTCCTGTTCAAGTTCCAACACTGCTCGAGCTCAGTCTCCGTTGCAAGTGTCAATCACCTGCTCGAGCCTCAGTCTCATGTTTCAAGTTCTAATCACTGCTTCGTGCTCAGTCCTCCTGTTCAAAGTTCAATCACCTGCTCGAGCTCAGTCTCTTTCAAGTTCATCACCTGCTTCGAGCTCACGCTCTCATGTTCAAGTTCAATCACCCTCTGCGAGCTCAGTCTCCTGTTCGTTCAAATCACCTGCTCGAGCTCAGTCCTCCTGTTCAAAGTTCAATCATCACCTGCTCGAGCTCAGTCCTCATGTCAAGTTTCAATCACCTCTCGACCTCAGTCTCAAGTTCAAGCTCAATTCACCGCTCAAGCTAGTCTCCTGTCAAGGCAAAAACACTCTTCGACTCATCTCATTCATGTTCCAAACACCTGCTCGAGCTTCATCTCCTGTTCAAGTTCAAAACACCTGCTCGAGTCAGTCTCATGTTCAAGTTCAAACACCTGTCAAGCTCAGTCTCCTGTTCAAGTTCAAACAACTGCTCGTAGCTCAGTCTCCTGTTCAAGTTCAAAGCACCTGCCTCGCGCTCAGTCTCATGTTCAAGTTCAATCACCTGCGCGGAGCTCAGTCTCCTCTTCAGCCCAATCACTGCTCGTGCTCAGTCCCTGTTTCAGTCTCAATCACCTGCTTGGCTCAGTCCCTGCTTCAAGCTCAATCACCTGCCTCGAGCTCATCCCTCTTCAGCTCAAATCACACTAGTCTCGGAGCTCAGTCTCCTCTAGTTTCAATCACCTTGCTCGAGCTCAGGTCCCTGTTCAAAAGTTCATCACCTGCTCGTGCTAGTCTTCCTGTCAAGTTCAAACACCTGCTCGAGCTCAGTCTCCTCGTTCAAGTTCAATCACCTGCTCGAGCCTCAGTCCTCCTGTTCAGTTCAACACCTGCTAGAGCTCGCTCCCTGTTCAAGTCAAGAACACCCTGCTCGAGCTCAGTCTCCTGTTCAAGCTCAAACACCTGCTCGGCTCAAGTCTCCTGTTCAAGTTAATGCACCTCTCGAGCTCATCCCCTCCTGTTCATCAATTCAAACACCTGCTCGAAGCTCAGTGCTCCTGTTCAAGTTCAAACACCTGCTCGAGCTCAGTCCTTAGCATGTCAAGTTGCAATCACACTGCTCGAGCTAGTCTCCCCCTTTTCAATTGTTCACAACACCTGCTCGTGCTCAGTCTCCTGTTCACGTTCAATCACCATGCTCGCGCTCAGTCTCCTGTTCAAGCCTCAATCACCCTGCCGAGCTCAGTCCCTCCTGTTCAAGCTCAATCACCCTGCTCGAAGCCTCATCTCCTCTTCAGCTCAATCCACCTCTGCTCGACGCCTCAGTCTCCTGTTCAAGTTCAATTCACCTGCTGGAGCTCAGTCTCCTGTTTCAATGTTCAAACACCTGCTCTTGCTCAGTCCTCCTGTTCAAGTTTCAACTCACTGCTTCTTGCTCAGTCCTCTGTTCAAGTTTCAATCACCTGCTATTGCTCAGTTCTCTGTTTCAAGTCAATCACCTGCTCGAGTTTCAGATCTCCTGTTTCAGCTTCATCACCTGCTCGAAGTTCAGTCTCCTGTTCAAGTTCAATCACCTGCTCTTGCTCAGTCTCCTGTCAAACTCAATCCCTCTCGAGGCTCAGTCCTCCTGTTCAAGTTCAATCACCGCTCAGAGTTTCAGTCTCCTGTTCAAGTTCAAGTACCTGCTCGAGCTCAGTGCTCCTGTTCAATTCAATCACCTGCTCTTGCTCCAGTCTCCTGTTTCAAGCTCAAACACCTGCTCGAGCTCAGACTCCTCCCCTGTTCAAATGTCAATCACCTGCTTCGATCATCTCCTGTTTTCAATAGTTCAAGACATCCTGCTTCGAGCCTCAGTCTCCTGTTCAGATTAACATCTGCTCGAGCCTCAGTCATCCTGTTCAAGTTCAACACCCCTGCTCGAAGCTCAGTCCCTGTTTCAAGTTCAAACACCTGCTCGAGCCAGTCTCCTGTTCAAGTTCAATCACCTGCTCGAGCTCAGTCCTTCTGTTCAAGCTCAATCACGCTCCTCGAGCCTCAGTCTCCTGTTCAAAGCTTCAATCACCCTGCTTCGTGCTCCAGTCCTCTGTTCAAGTTCAATTCACCTGCTCGTCTCAGTCTCCCTTCAAGCTCAATGCACGCTGCCGAGCTCGAGTCTCCTCTTCAAGCTCAATCACCTGCTCGAGCTCAGTCTCCTGTTCAAGGTTCAGATCACCTGCTCGTCTCAGTCTCTGCGTTCACATGTTCAAAACAAACCTGCTCGAGCTCAGTCTCATGTTCAAAGTTCAATACTGTCGTGCCTCAGGTCTCCTTTTAAGTTAAACGGAACCTCTCGAGCTCAGTCTCACCGTGTTGGATGTTCAAGTCACCTCTCGGCTCAGTCTCCTGTTCATCGTCAAACACCTGCTCGTGGCTCAGTCTCCTGTTCAAGGCTCAACACACGCGGTCGAGGCTCAGTCCTCCCTGTTCAAGTTCAATCACCTGGCTCGAGCTCGATCTCCTTTTAAGTTCAATCACGCTGCGTCGAGGCGCAGTGCTACCTGTTCAGGTTCAATCACCTGCTCGTGCTCAAGTCCTCTCTCAAGTTCAAGACACGCTGCTCGAGCTCAGGTCTCCTTGTTCAACGTTGCAAATCAAAGAAAACCGCTGCTCGGAAGCTCGAAGTCCCGTTCAAGTTCAGACACCTGCTCCGAGCTCGAGTCTCCCTGTTCAGTTCAATCACCTGCTCGAGCTCAGTCTCCCGTTCAAGTTCAACACCTGGCTCGGCTCAGTCTCTGTCAAGTTCAGATCACCTGCTCTGCTCGTGCCTCACTGCTGTTCAAGTTCAATCACCTGCTCGAGCCAGTTCACATCTGGGTATCAGCTCAATCACCTGCTCGAGCTCAGTCTCTGCTTCACAGTTCAATCACCTGCTCGTGCTTCAGTCTCCTGTCAAGTTTCAATCAAACCTGCTCGTGCTCAGTCTCCTGTTAATTCAAACAGACCTGCTCGATTTCTAGTCCTCCCCTGTTCGCAACGTCAAACACACCTGCGAGCTCAGTCCAATTAAGTTCCAATCACTCTGCTCGAGCTCAGTCTCCTGTTCAAGTCAGAAACACTGCTCGAGCTCACTCCCTGTTTCAAGTTCAATCAACCCTGCTCAAAGCTCGTCTCCTGTTAAGTCACAACACTGCTCGAGCTCAGTCTCCTGTTCAAGTTCAAACATGCCTGCTCGAGCTCAGTCTCCTGTTCAAGTCAATCACCTGCCTCAAAGCCAGTCTCCTGTTAATGTTCAAACACCTGCTCGAGCTCAGTCTCCTGTTCAAGTTCAAAACACCTCTCGACGCTCCAGTCTCCCTGTTCAAGTTCAATCACCTGCTCAAGGCTCATCTCCTGTTAAGTTCAACACACCTCTCGTGCTCAATCTCCCTGTTCAGTTCAATCACCTGCTCGAGCGTCAGTCTCCTGTTCAAGCTCATCACCGCTTCGAGCTCAGTCCCTGTTCTAAAGTTCAAAACACTGCTCGAGGCTCAAGATCTCCTGTTTCAAGTTCAGATCATCAACCTGCTCGAGCTCAGTCTGCATGTTCAAGTTCCAATCACTGCTCGTAGCTCAGTCTCCTGTTCAAAGTTCAATCCCTGCTCGCTCAAGTCTCATGTTCCGAATTTGTTCAATCACGCTGCCTGAGCCTCAGTCTCCTCTTCAAGCTCAATCACTGCTCAAGCTCAGTCTCCGCTTCAACGTTCAAACACCTCTCGTAGCCTCAATCTCAGTGTTTCATAGTTCAAACACCTGCCTCGAGCCAAGTCATCCTGTTTCAAGTTCCACACCTGCCGAGCTCAGTTCATGTTCAAGTTCAAAGCACCTTGCTAAGCTCAGTCTCCGTTCAAGTCAAACCCTGCTCGAGCTCAGTCTCATGTTCAAGTCAAGTCACCCTGCTCGAGCTCAGTCCTCCTATTCAGTCTTCAGCTCAATCACTGCTCGAGCTCAGTCTCCTTTCAAGTCAAACACCCTGCTTCGAGCTCAAGTCTCATTTAAGTTCAAACAAAAGAATGCCTGCTCGCTCAGTCCTGTTCAAGTTCAATCAGCTCTGCTTGAGCTCAGTCTCCTGTTCAAGTTCATCACCTGCTCGAGCTCAGTCTCCTCCTGTTCAAGCTCAAACACCTGTCGACGCTCAGTCCTCCTGTTCAAGTTCAACAAGCGTGCTCGAAGCTTCAGCTCCTGTTCAAGTTCAATTCTCACCTGCTCGAGCTCAGTCTCCTTCAGTTCAATCACCGCTTGAGTCAGTCTCCGTGTAATGTAAACACACTGCTCGTGGCTCAGTCTCCTGTTCAAGTTCAACAGACCTGCTCGAGCCAGTCCCTGTTCAAGTTCAAACCCTGCCGTGCCTCAGTCCTCCCCCTGTCAAGCTCCATCACTTGCTCGAAGCTCAGTCCCTGTTTCAAGCTCAAATCACACCTGCTCGTGCTCAGTCTCCTGTCATTCTCACCTGCTTCGTGTTCAGTCTCCCCTGTTCAAGTTCAATCACTGCTCAGCTCAGTCTCCTGTTCAAGTTCAATCACTGCTCGAGCTCAGTCTCCTGTCATTCATCACCTGCTCGTGTTCAGTCTCCTGTTCCATTTTCCCCCCCAATCCACCTGCCTCGAGCTCAGTCCTCCTGTTCAAGTTCATCCCTGCTCGAGCTCAGTCCTCCTGTTCAAGCTCAATGCACGCTGCTCGCTCAAGTCTCCTGTTCAAGCTTAAACACCTGCTCGAGCTCAGTCCTGTTCAAGCTCAATCACCTGTCGATGCTCAGTCCTCCCTGTTCAAGCTCAATCCCTGCCGGACTCACAGTCTCCTGTCAGTCAATCACCTGCTCGAGCAATCAGTCTCCTGTTCAAGATCAATCACTGCCGCGTCATCTCCTGTTCAGTTCAAATCACCACATGCTCGTGTTCAGTCTCACCTGTTCAAGTTTCTCACCTGCTCAGAGCTCAAGTCTCCTGTTCAAGTCAATTCACCTGCTCGGTCAGCTCTTCCTGTTCAGTTCAATCACGCTGCCGATGCTCAGTCTCCTGTTTACAAGTTCAAACACCTGCTCGAGGCCAATCTCCCGTTCAAGCTCAAACACCTGCTCGGCTCAGTGCTCCTGTCAAGTTCAATCCCTGCTCGATGCTCAGTCTCCTGTTCAATTGTTCAATCACCTGCTCGAGCTCAGTCTTCTGTCAAGCTCAAAACTGCTCGAGCTCAGTCTCCTGTTCAAGCTCAATCACTCTCTCGAGCTCAGTCCCTGTCAGTCAAACATCCTCTCAGAGCTCAGTCTCTGCAAGCTCAATCACCTGCTCGAGCTCAGTCTCCTGTTCAAGTTCAATCAACCTTGCTCGACTCAGTCCCTGTTCAAAGCTCAATCACCTGCTCGATGCTCATCTCCTGATTCATTCATCACTGCTCGAGCCAGTCTCCTGTTCAAGCTTCAATCATACCTGCTCGAGCCTCGTTCTGTTCAAGTTCAATACCCTGGCTTTCGAGCTAAGTCTCCTGTTCAAGTTCCAATCACCTGCTCAAGTAGCTCAGTCTTCCCTGTTCAAGTCCACATCAAACCTGCTCGAGGCTCCAGTCTCCGCTGTCAAGTTCAATACTGCTTCGAGCTCAGTCTCTGTTCAAGTTCATCACCTGTCTCGAGCTCATCTTCCCCTGTTCAATTCAAATCAACCTGCTCGAGCTAGTCTCCTGTTCAGCTCCAACACCTGCCTTCAGAGCTCAAGTCTCCTGTTTCAAGTCAAACACGCTGCCGGCTCAGTCCTTTCCTGTTCACTCAACCCTGCTCGAGCCAGATCCACTGTTCAAGTTCCAATCCACCGGCTGCTCAAGCTCAGTCCCCTCCTGTTCAAGTTCAAACCCTTCTCCGAGCTCATCCTTTCCATCTCAATCACCTGCTCGAGCTCAGTCTAATCTGTTCAGAGTTCAAACACTGCTCGAGGCTAGTCTGCCTGTTCAAGTTCAATTCACTGCTCGAGCCTCAGTCCTGTTCAAGTTCAACACTGCTCGAGCTCAGTCTGCCTGTTCAAGTTCAACACCTGCTCTTGCTCAGTCTCCTGTTCACGTTCAAACACCTGCTCGTGCTCAGGTCTCCTGTTCAAGTTCAACACCTGCTCGATGCTCAGTCTCCGCTGTTCAGTTACAGAAACGCTGCTCGAGCTCAGTCTCCTGTTCAAGTCATCACCTGCTCGAGGCCTTCAAGTCCCCCCCCTCCTGTTCAAGTTCAAGACAGCCTGCTCGAGCTCATCTCCTGTTCAGTAATCACTCTCGAGCTCACAAGTCTCCGTTCAGTTCAATCACCCTGCTCGACTGCGAGTCCTCTCCCTGTTCAAGGTTAAAACATGTCTTGCTGCCAGTCTCATGTTCAAGCTCAATAACTTTTTCTGAGGCCTGGAAATTTCTTGTGGTGTCCCACAGGGGCAGTGTGGGCCCGAAATTGTTTTATTCTTTATATTAATGATATTGCCAAGTGCAGAGCTAAAATAAAAAGCAAAGGTTTCTAGGAGTATATTAGAATAATTAGTAGAGCAAGTCCAATCAAGTTTAAAAAGATCAGAATGTCTTACAAATGCCTCTATTTTTCACAGTCTTGCATATTTACTTATGTGAGAAGTGTGGTAAAAGCAATCAACATTAAGGATCATCCTGGGCAGGTTTATAGGGGAACAGACAAATATGTTTTTTATGGATCCAAAGTTATTAAAATATAAAGATCTTGTAGATTGCAGACTGTACAAATTCCATATAGGGCAAAGCAAAATGATTTTACTCAAATGCACAAAAACTGTTTACGTCGGAGGAAGAAGGGTATGTTGAGAAATAAACTGAAATTTCATACTACCTATAGTATAACAGTAGGAGGAAAAAGTTTTTTTTTGTGTTTTCCGTAAAGGGGTAAACTGTGAACTGCTTAAAATGAGCAGCTGAAAGGAATGTCAAATATAAACCAATTCAGGAAAAGATTTAAAGAAATATTTTTAAAAATGAAGGAAAATGAGTTGGGTTTTTACGCCGAGAATTTTGTTGCTAACATATTGTAAATGTGAATTGGCGGGAATTGAATAAGTGTTAAACTCAAATCCCACTCCTTTTTCAAGCAGCGGTGATTTTTCTTTGTTTTGACTATCAGTGTCTTGGGATTATTGTCTTATGTTGGTACATAGTGTACACTTTTTCATTGTGTGCTGAAATAAACTAAATCTGTAAAGCTGTAAATATTTATGAGAGTGGACATTCAACAATTATGATTCGTAAATATTGTAAAGGAAAAAGGACTAAAACGGGTAATCTAACAAAGGGGCACGATTCATAAGATGCTCTTCTGTCTGATCCTTTTCATTCCCTGTATAAATAATAATAAGTATTTCTGAGGTCCGCAGGTAGGTGTAAAGAATTCTTTCCCTTCTGTTACTTCACCAGAATGTCTGGAAAAGGCACAGGGAATATTTTTTAGTGGGATGAATCTGTGTTGGTTTTATCAGTTTAAATCCCTTGTAAATGGAGTTCCCCTCCATGTGACTAGCTCTTTTTTAGTTTTTATACGTTTAATATTCTATTGTTGTCATGGTATACTGTTTTCCTACATTGTGTGTTTTAAAATTTATCCAAAAAAGCCACTGTATAAATAAATAGTATTCTGATAAATGGACACCTCGTACGTGCATTTCCCGCTTATACCTCAGTCCGGCAAACTTGAACTGTTCATTTGGGACATGTTTTCCTTTTTTTTTTAAGTCCTGGGCGGAGTTATTTTCCACTTTTTATCAGTTTTAAACCTGAAACTAGTTCCACTAATTGTTTACCGTTACTGATGGAAACAGCTGCAGTGGAGTGATATAGAAATGTGATTTAACTAGTTTTTTTTTAACTGGTGTACATTATGTAAGGGATATGTATAGAAGCGGTCATCATCGGGAAATATACCATGCGGGACAGGGCGAAGTGGACCCCGACCGCCGCAGTGGACCCACGATAATGACGCGTGTTCTATACATATCCGCTTATACGGCTTTGCCCAACTGTACAACACAAATAAACTCATACACTTTTATGAAAGTCTTGCGGTTGCTTGGCAACGTTTTTTATTCCCAGGCAGTGTTGGCGAGTGCTGAGTAGCAGCACGGCTAGCTACTTGCGTACCTACGCTACTTAGCTGAAGCTCGAGTTGGAGAGGAGGAATGGGGTGGTGAAATCTCTGAGTAAGTTGAAATCGGACTCCCGTTACTTCAATACAGAGTGATTCCCTCAGAACTTCTCTTCAAGGACAAGAAGATAGATGACCGCCTGTCCGCTACTACAGGAGTGATATGAAAGACCTGTATTACAAGCACCAACTCCGTTGCATTGGTCATTATTTTTTTCAGAGGTCTTCTATCAAAAAATAATGACCGGTAGAACGTTGGGAAATCACATTCAAATCAATGGAGCGTTCTACTTGCATTGTGAAGGGCCGTATAATAACACTTTTTAAAGGAACCTTCCAGCCAATCAGAATCGAGTATTCACCCAGACCATGGTATAATACTAATAATAATTCATGAATATTTTAATTGTCACTTCGGAATGAAATAAATAAGATGAAGACAGAAAAACAGGAATGTTCCAGGCTGGTTCTAGTTTTTTACTGAAACTGAAAAATCTCCCTCTGTGTCAAACTTGCAAAAAAGTGAGATTTTATTTAAAGTGCAACGTATCGGTAACCTTTCCTCCAGAGGAGCGTCTGATGAGTTTCTAGAGGCACAGAATTTAGCTCCAAGTGATAAAAATACTTAACCCATTAATTCCACAGCACAATAAGCTCAAACTAGACTATTAATTTTTATTCAGAATATTCTCATACATTATTATTTTTAGTTTAGTTTAGTTTATTAATTTATTTCTACCGGGACAATGTGCAAACCATTAATAAAGATACTTTGCACCAGATTTAGCTTGAGCTAGTTTCCATCTGCAGTCCCTGAGCAGGTGAGTTACAACATGTACAATATCAAATATATTTAACCTCAAATACAAATATTCATTCATTCATTCACCCGTTACAGCATCAGTCCACATCATCATGATAAAATGACTACATAAAACATCACTAAAGTCATATTTACATTTACAGTTATCAGTGCTGACATGACTGCTTTTCCAACAGCACTTTTTTGTATACGAGAGAAATCTTTCAGGTCTAAGGAAGTTTCAGATTCTGTGGGAGTTATTCCATTCTTTGAATGCCTTTGAATGAGAAGGATGTCTGTGCAAAGACTGAGCTACGTTTAGGCCTTACTCTACAGTCATTGCGACTTGTGGACCTGGAGCTCCTGGTCATCTGCTCAGAAAGAGCTGGACAAATGTTTTCAGCGGTGGAGGTGCAGTATTAGTCAAAAAAATGTGATTATTAAAAAGGCCAAACACGGCAGCAACGTGAGGAAAAAGATCAGATCAGTTTTGTAGCTTTCAAATGAGGTGTTACTCTGGCCTATAACCTTACAGATACAGATTCGGTTAAGGCGGGGGTTAAGAGGTGAATAAACAAACAAACTCTTCAAATAAAAGCCTCTCTCCTGAGGGAATGTTGGAAAAGTGACTTTGACTCTGGTCGGAGTAAATCCAACGTGTAAGAAGAGCTCACCTTCCTCTGCCTGAGTGTGTTGTTGTTGTTGTGTCGTTGCCGTGGAGAATAAAAGCCTTTGTTCAGAGCGTTCCTCACGTTACAGGATACACTTCTATTTATTTAAAATACTGTGTAGAATTACCACATATATATTTGTATATACTGTGTTTTAGGCTGAGCTGGAAGAAGTATCTGATACAAGAGCAGGGAATTTACCACCAACCATTCACACACAGGTGGGGGAAGTGCCTTTGCTCAAGGACACAGCAACGGCACAGACCTGTGGGAGCAGGGATTCAAACTGGCAACCTTTCAGTCAGAAGACGACCCGCTTTACACTCTGAGCTACTGTAGAAAGAAACGACATTTGAGAAAAACAACATTAGAAAAATAACAAATACAAAAATAAACTGGAAATTACAAATACTGATGAAAAAGCCACAAAACAACAGCTGATCTAAAAAACAATGTTTAATGTGTTTTTGAAATAAAGTCAGATTGATGTTATTCCTTTATTGGCTGAATTAATTACATTTGGATTTTCAACAATAATGTAATAATTATTCCAGTATCGGCCGGTAAATCGTTATTACATCATCGGTTCCTACAGGGCCTGTTGTTGGGTTAAGATTTGTATAAGACATGTGTTTATTTTCCTTTCTGCGGTGACTATATCAACAGATTACAGAGATCAAACTCATGTTTTTAAGAAATACAGTATTACTGCTGTCTGTAACGTACTGTTAGTTTCAATTGTTTTAAGTATGTTTGTCTTGTACTGCTGTTTATTTACTGTTTCAACACTGCCATTCTTCCTTTTCCCCAAAAACTTTTTTTAGCAATGGAAACCAAAAAAATGCAAAAAATAAATAAAATCATTGGTAAAAGTGTGAAGTGAAGCAAGTAAATACTGTGTATAAAAATTAGGTTATTTATAGTTCATCTTAATGGAAGGCCTAATATATTTATTGAGAGATGAGGTCTATGGTTGTAAATGTAAGTCTGTAATTGTAGGTTAATAACAATAAACTGGACCTCCTTTGGAACGTGATCATGACAGTTAATCCTGAGACTCTACTGCCCCCTGTCCAACTCTCTCTTTGTGATGAAGTACAGCACACTTCCACCAGAGGGAACCACACTGCAGAAACACATGTCTTTCTTTCACTAAAATCAGTATATTTAGCTCTGATTAGAGGAGATACATTCAACAACAAAAACTTAAACGCAACACTTTTGTTTCTGCTTTAATTTTTCCTGCGCTGAACTCAAAGACATAAAACACATATAAAATGTTATGTTGAATAAAATACAGTGTTTATATATATTTTAAAAGTTTGATCATATACAGCCATCCATCTTCTTCCACTTGTCCGTTGCCGGGTCGTGGGGGCAGCTGTTGGAGCTGCACCAGCCCCTATGGCTCCTCCTGCAGGTGGTGGGTCCACAGAAGGACGGCCTCATGGTTCTAACCGGGCCTGTTGGTCTCTCATAAGGGGCTTCTGAACCGCTCTTTGTCTGACCCGTCACCTAGGACCTGTTTGCCATGAGAGACCCTACCAGGGACACCAAGCCCCCGACAACAGAGCTCCAGGATCATTCAGGTCAAACCCTCCACCACGTTAAGGTGGAGGCTCCAGGATCATTCAGGTCAAACCCTCCACCACGTTAAGGTGGAGGCTCCAGGATCATTCAGGTCAAACCCTCCACCACGTTAAGGTGGAGGCTCCAGGATCATTCAGGTCAAACCCTCCACCACGTTAAGGTGGAGGCTCCAGGAGGGAATGTCATATACGTTTTATTTATTTTTCTATAAATCAAAATTGAGTATATTGAAAATTATAAAATGCACACATGTACAATTTATAAAATCATTTGGATTTTATTGAAATATTAAACAATATTTAAAATGACTAAACTGTTAATAACCCTAATCTGCTTGAATAAATGTTATCGAGACCTTTTTACCTCAGTAATCTTCATCTCCAAAACCGTAACTCTATTTATTAATTATTTATATGTTATATGTTTTTATTTTGTCCTGAAGTTATTGCTCCCTGTTTATGACATATTTTTATCTTATTACTTGCTTATTTAACTTGGTTTTCTTTTTTGTACATTTTCTAACTTACTGCACCTTTTAGTGTTTGAAGAGCGACTATAACAAGGTATTTTATCCACTGTAAGATCAATAAAGTCAAATCTTAAATTATTTTCTAAAATGTATTCTTATTTTTTCTTATTAAAGACTGAAAACTCAGAGCAAAAACACTTAGTGAAAGAGGGGCCTCCCTGACTTATTCCTCTTTAAAAAAAAAAGCCCCTATACCTTATGTTCTATACAAACAAAAAGGAAGCCACTAAATTAAAATGTTACGTGTTGCTAATTGCACAACTTTAAGGTCTGTTTTCACTGTCTCAGAAATGCTGGAAAACTGGCCTGAGATTTTATTAAATTGATGTAATGTTTTCTAATTATATGTTCAGTGTCTTTCTCACAAATACTTATCATTTACTCATGAAATCATCACTATAAAGAAATCAGATATAGGGCCTTTAACTTGTGATAACTATAATGACTTTAATAATACAACTTTTTTTAAACATTCTATTATAAAACTAAGAGGAAAGCATGCACATACTTACTGCATCATATTGACTAAATGTATTTATTATATGCTGGATTTGGAAATTGTTAAAAAAAAACACTTGACGCGACATGATTTTTCTGAAGTTTATTGCAAAGCTCTGAATCAACAGCTCAAACAGTTTTCTGGTGAAACAGGTGTTTACACTTACTGCTTCAGATGACTAACAAATACATTATATAAAGATTCTCTGACTTAATCATAACCCTTCTTACATCAGGAAACATAAAGAATGATTACAGTGATATATGGGACAAAATACTCATGAATATATAAGTGTGGATTACAAATATAGAACCTTAACTGTGGCAGCTTTAATAACGTCATGTGACCCACAGGTGTCACTAAAACAACATTCTTTAAAACACTCCATTATTTACTACCAGCAACACCAATGTTCAACTTTGCATTATCCATAAAACAATACACACAGTTATTTGCAAAAAAGTAACAAAACAAAAACAATACATCAACAAAATTCCAATGATTTTGAGGAAAAGAAAACATTTTTTAAAGATTATAATGTAAAGTCATCACATACTGCATTTGATATTGAGCAATCAGTTAATACACACAAGGCGTGAAGTATAATCATTATTAAAGGAACAATGTACAAAGATAATAGACTCAAAGACAAATATTACTGCTAAAAGGTGGGTTTTAATCAGTAGTCGTTTATTGCAGATAATCAGTTAAAATTTGTGCACAATAAATGGTAAAAAAAAAAACCACAACAAAAAAACCAGATAAAATACAGTTTCTGACATCCCGTTTAAGAGGATTTAGTCTTTCACTTTTAAAGCTAGATTTATATCTTCTCCATGTCTAGAATTAAAACTAACACAAACCTAATTAAAATTAACCCTAACTAACTAAAATACAAAAAAAAAAAGGTTTCTTCACACCTCTGAATGTGTGTTATGTGTTACTCTTCCAAAAATATTTTTTCACATAGTCGATGCATTTCCTGAAGTAACTGACAGCAGCCTTGTTCTTCTCGTCAATCTGCTTTTTCATTGTCTCCAGTTTTTGGACCTTCTCTGTGTCTCCTCTCTCCTTCATCTTCTCCATCAGAAACTCCAGATGGACATAAGTGAAAACTGAATCCACATTGAGGGCGATCTGCTCCAGCTGCTCAATGACCTGGAAGGCCTCGTCCAGATCCTGTTTTTTCTGTTGTTGAAGTGTGAGGATTTCCTTCTCCAGATCCTCCAACAGACTGGTCTTCTCTTCACGCTGGGTTTTGTTCTTATTGAATTTGGCCTTAATATCTTTATAGGTTTTGTCACTGTTCTGGTTTTGTCCACGTATATCCAGTCCTCTTTCACATGTTCTTCCACTGGACATTTTCCAGAGCAGGAGGTGCATTTTCCTTTTCTCATGACCTCACACCAGCTTGGATTTGGAGCCACGGTGCATCCTGGGTAATGGCAGTTCTCTTTACAGTTATTACAAGTGGTAGCTCGATTATCAGCAATTTGTTCTGTAACTCTGTAGACCTCTTCTACATTTATAGTAAAGTTCTGGTTCTTCTTCATCTCTTCTTCATATTTTGTCAGCTGATTGTGTAGCTTCATCATCACTCCCTTCTTCAAGCTTTTCCTTTTGGCGATTATTGAAGAGGAAATAAACTGGTTCATTGTTCTCTTTTCTGGCACATTTAACCTTCGCTTCATCTAAAGCTTGAAGAGCATCTTTGGGCTTCATTCCATCTGAGTGAGTGATCAAGGCCACGATCTTCTGCTCCATGTCTCTCCCGAACAGAGAAGTGACTGAGTTAAAGATATAGGCCGTTCTCTCGTCCAGTCTGTTCTCTGTGGCCTTCAGCACCAAACCCACTACATCGATGGTTTCCACTTCATCAGGGATAGAGAACAGGTCCTGGAGTTTCTTAGTGATAATATCATCATATTCTATTCCTCTGGTGTCTCCGTATCCTGGAGTGTCGATGATGGTCAGAGAATAAGGAACAGTTTTACCCTCGAACCCAAACACTTCATAAACGGACACTGCAGTGGTTTGAGTTTCTGACTGAGACTTGTTCTTCTTGTCTGTAACGATCTCAAACCAGACTTTATCTTCAAACTTCACTCCCATCACAAAGTTGACCAAGGCGTTGATGAGAGTGGACTTCCCTGACCCTGTGGCCCCCACCAGGAGGACGGTCTTATTTGGATGTTTGTGATCTCTCTTTCCAAACGTGAACTTCCTCAGTTTAGAGTTTTCATCCAACAGTCTGTCCAGATTTATTATCTTTGTTCTCAGCTGGTAACGAGCCGGAGGACCATCGTCTAATTTAACACTCTCTGAGATGTACCTGGAGAAATCCCTGTCCATGTTGCCCCTGGTGAATAAAAGCAGAGTTAGTTTCAGAGGTTTACAAAATACATATTAATTCCAAATTAAACTCCAACATTCAAACTAGAATCACCTGAGAAATGAGGAGTTTGCAGAATTACCCTAAAGGGAAAAAATGGAGGGGATTTTGACCCTCCAAATCACCAGAAATCCTCCTTAAACAATCTCCAATAGACTAATGCATTCATGACGCCCCTCTTCAGTGCTGGTGCTTTATGGTGCATATTGTTGAGCAAACTCATGTGGTTGAGTGGGGGATTTCCCCACCCTGGAACACATGTCTCAAGCTCAAGAAAAAGTATTTTGTCAAGATGTTACAGTAATGGGGCTTGAACGGCTTTTTATCAAATGGTTTTAGGGCTTGCTTATACTGTACACTGACTCTAAAGGTCTAATTGCAGTGATACAGTCAGACACGTGGGAGAGAATAAGGCTATATCCACACGAAGACAAAACACTTATATTTTCAGAAACTTTCTTTGTAAGCACGAAGCCAGCTCAGTAAATGTGTGCGTCCACATGGGTCGACTCAGGTCTGTGAAAATGGCGTGATTTATCCACCAGGCCTGTGTGTGGCGCTGTGACGCTAACACAGATAATAGAACAAGATGTAGAGGGCGCAAGTGCAGTAAACTTTTGTGGAATGTGTTATGTCAGAATATGTTTAACACACGTTTAACGGCTGAAGTGAATGTCTGTGACATGACCTGATCACAGGTCATGTCACAGATAGAGACTAGGCCTTGGGATAGCGCGTACATGCAGAGACACAACAGATATGTTGACGCCAGCCTATCATGTCTTGTTGATCTGATACGTACGAGTACGGTATAAAATGTCCCTGAGTGTGTAAGAGGGCAGAGCACTGTGAGCCGCCATGTTGCTGTGTCTGTGTTCTCCCTGTGTTAAGACAATAAATGACCACTTGATTCAGACTTCAACTCTCGTTTACATTTTGCTTTTACGTTATTAGATATATACGAAAAATGTCTTTACAATTGGCGTCATGAACAGGATTCCACGTGTGATCGTTCCAGAAGGGACCCGGCAGGTCCGGCCGACCTGGGGGACATCCTCCACCTCTGTACCTCGCTCGAAAACATCAGCTGGAGAAGGGAGGGCTGGGTAACCCTTCTGGGACCACCACCGATGGGATTCGAGGGAAAACAAGAACCTGAATTATGGTGAGTGTTGTGTCTGAGATCGAGTGTGTCTTAAACCAGGTCTGTTTGGTATGTTAACAGCTAAACGATAACAAGGCCAGCTGTGGCCGCAGTCCTCGCTCAGGCGGCCGGTTGTGTGTTTTTTTTTTTTTTTGGTTTTGTCTCTTTTCGCTCATAGGCCATACAAGGGAGTGGAAAGCACGATATTTGAAAAGACTAACCTGGGTTTAGTGTCTTCCACCAATTTTTACCTTGGGTTAAGGGAAAAGTTGAGGCCGGGAAACAAAAATCTATACCATGTTTAGTGTCTTCCACTGTAGGTGGGAAGGCGGTTACAGTGTAACCTTTAGCGATTAGTTCTACCTCCTGAGACGTCCTGAGCATAGACTTTCGCAAGTCCATTTGGAAATGGGGCGCAATACTTCAAAATGTGCGGTCGACATTCCTGATACTCCTGTTGTATGTGCCATGAGGCGAAAGTTCGGAGCTGAGAGCTTGGACTGTCTCCCGGTGTGGACCTCAGAGTTTGGGTTTCCTAAAGAAGGATCTTTTAGCCCGAAAGAGTTAGATTAACTAAAAGGAAAATTAGAAGCTGAACAAATCAGACTTCTTGGTACAAAACTGATCAGAAATGAAGACGTGAAAGCAATGTATAATTATGAAAATGGTTGAAAAAAAAAAAAAGAAAAAAGAAAACAGGGTCACAGGACAATCCCTCCCTGTTGGGGGAGGAGGAAACGAGGAGAAACACCGCAGAGTTCTCCCCGTTTCCTGTAATGCAGGGGCAGGAGGAGTTTATACCTTGCCCCCCTGCTTTCCCTTAACACGGGCCAGTGGGCTCGTGTTGGGGTTCAGAAAATGCGTTTTTAAAGACCCTTATCTTGCACCTAGGACACACACAAACACAATTATCAGTGATACCAGTCTTTTAGTCAAACATGCGAACCTGCCCAAGGACAATTTACTGCTGTTTTTCTGTTTATCCTTGGCAGGAAATGCAGTCGGCGTCACAGGTGTGAGCGGACCTCGATCTGGACTCCTGCCCGCTGATCCGGCCCCACACAGCCAGCCGAGAGTGCCTGAACAACCCCCAAGCCCTGCCCCTGCCCCAACCATGATGCCCCTGCTCCTGACCCTCTCCTACCCCATAGCTCCTTTGGTCAGTATGCCACGAGTAGTGCCCCTGTCATGCCACAGCTAGCCCCACATCCCAAAGTGCCTCCCGAAATGCTGTACCCCAGAACACAATGACATTTCCAGATGGAGCCGCTGCAGCAATATGTCCGGACTCTGAAACAGTGCCAGACCATGGTGGCAGTACGTATTGGGAGAATGACAGTGACGACGAGGTTGTGGTGACGATGACTAAACAAAAGAGGGGCCCCGTGTCAGGGGAGACCCTGAAAGCAATCTATGTGCATAAGCAAGCAAAGTCCAACATCTGCAGCTGCCCGTGATTGCAGTGGCCGGAGTGAATGGTGCCACACTCGTGTATCGAGCACGGGGTCACGATGACCTGAGAGCCGCTGCAAACAATCTCCCCAGTCCCAGAGAGGATGGCAGCAAATTCGCCCGGGAGAATTGAGAGACGAAGTTTATCATGGTCTCCTCCTCTATAAGCACTGACATCATGATGTGCATCGTTGAAATGGCAGCTACTGGATATTCTCTGTCATTTCTGCGTATTGAGCTCTTATGCTCGCTTATTCTTTGTGTTCACTTTCTTATGGTTTTTCCCACATATGCTAAACCACAAGGGCAACACAATAAGTAGACCACATATGTGGATGCACAAGTTATTACACTCAACAAAAATATAAACGCAACACCTTTGTTTCTGCTCCCATTTTTCATGAGATGGACTTAAAGATCTAAAATTCATTCCAGATACACAATATTACCATTTCTCTCAAACATTGTTCACAATCAGTCTAAATGTGTGATAGTGAGCACTTCTGCTTTGCTGAGATAATCCATCCCACCTCACAGGTGTGCCACATCAAGATGCTGATCTGACATCATGATTAGTGCACAGGTGTACCTTATACTGCTCACAATAAAAGGCCACCAAATGGTGCCCATGCTTGTACCAGATGTCTGTAAGTAGAAAGCATTTTCAAAACAAAATAATTGTATTACATAATGAATTCAGTGAGGTCCAAAATAAGTTGATTGGGCGGACTTGAGAAAATAACTACCCTGCTGAAGGTAGTGGTTTAACGCCTCTAAACCCCTTTCATGGGGAATGTTGGTATAGAGCTTGTAATGTCCAATGTTAACAGCAGGGCGTTTTCCGGTAAGTCCTTTAAGTCAGAGATCTTTATGAAATCCGTAGAGTCTCTTATGTAAGACGGCAGGTTGTAAACAAATGGCTTAATGTGGTGGTCCACATATGAGGACAGAGGGGACCATAGAGAGTCATTTGTGCAACAATAGGACGCCCTGGAGGGTTGCTCAGTGATTTGTGTATTTTAGGAAGAGTATATTATAGGACATATGGGATATTTACAGTGCAGGAACTCAAATTCATGATCAGAAATCCACTTTTGAGACTTGGCTTCCTGAAGGTATGTCAACAGTTGTCTTTGGAAGGGAACTGTGGGGTCATGATCGAGCTTTTTATAAAAGCGAGTATCTGATATTTGGGAGACAATTTCCTGCCTGTATTTTTCATAGTCTTGAATACAAATGGCGCCCCCTTTATCAGCTGGTTCATTGACAATGTCCTTATCATTCATTAATTCTTTTAGGGCTGTCTTCTCCTCTTTTGACAATTTTTTTTATTATTATAGGTACAGGGTTTATCAACACGTTTCTTAATGTCCTGTTCGACCAGTCTACAAAACGTATTTATAGATTCATTAGATGTGTTGGGACAAAACGTACTTTTGGCTTTAAAACAACTTGTATGTGGGTGGACTAGTTTTAGAGAAGAAATTACCTAATTTTATTTGTCTAAAACATTTGAAAAATGGACTCAACTTATATAGCGCTTTTCTACTTTATCAGGCCCAAAGCGCTTTACAGTAAGGAACCAGTCACCCATTCACACTCTCATTCATACACCAATGTACGCAGACACTGGAGGCAAGGAGGGTGAAGTGTCTTGCCCAAGGACACAACGACAGTGTGCATTTGCAGAAGCTGGGATTCGAACTCACGACCTTCCGATCACGAGACGACCCGCTCTACCAACTGCGCCAGGTCCACCTTTAAGCCAAATGCATTTACTGGGCTGCTTGGGACAAATGATAAACCCTTGGAGAGTAAGGACTTCTGATGATCCGACAACGGTTTTGAAGATATGTTGATTACCGTGTCTGTTGGCGGCTGCGTGTCCACGGGCGTTGTGCGGCCGGCTGTTGAGCGCCTCCCCCTCCGGGTCTTCCTCTTCCTCGTTGTGGCATTTTCTTTAGTTGCGGTAAAAAAGATGAAGAGTTGCTTGGTGTGATGTCTGAGTCGCTATCGAAAGTGAAATCACTTTCCAGGCTGGAGTCATAGTTGCCATGGTGCGCTTTCTGTCGATGCGCGGTGGTCCTTGTCGTGCGTAAAGAGCGCTGGGCCGAAGCTTGCGGAGCCGGTGTTTCTTGTTCCTGGCGGTTCCAGTGGTAGATTTCGTTTCGCACATAATCCTCAGTGTCACGTTTGTATTTCTTCAGTTTTATACTCAGAAGGTTTTCCTTGTATTTATAGTGACTGTGTCTTTTATGGAGCTGTCAATCGCGTGATACTTTTCCTTCAGTGCCTTCTCTTGAGTCTCTATTTCGACTTTTACTGTTTTGGCTTCAGTGGCCACTTGATCAATGATGAGTAGTATTAAGTCGAGAGAGCATTTGTTTAAGATGTCACTCCATTTCTTCAAAAGTTCTCATCATGTTTGCTGAGTGTAGGTGCCTTTTGAATGCGTAAGCCACGAGGGATATTTTTGTTACGCCAATATTCACTTAGCGTCGAGCCATGCATAACCAGGCGAACCTCTTTTAGATAGAGTCTTTCCAGTTTTATTTCAATTCATCACACGATTCCAGAGCATCGAAAACCACAGCGGGAAATAAAATATTCTGTGCGTCCTCACTGGAAAATTCAAAAGTCTCTGTGCAATTTTTGTCATAGAATTAATTTCCTGGAAAGATGACATCTTCTCAGTGTGATGCCGCTTTTAAACTCTAAGTGTGCAAGGAAGAGAGTGCTGAAGTGAATAGGACAAAATGCCAGAAATTAAAGACGGTTAACTTTGCACATCTCTGTTTGAAACAGGTGCGTAAGAGAAGGCATAAAGGCCAAACGTAGCGTATACATGCTGCCTACGCTGAACAGACATGTGTGTTCAACTCTGCTAAAAATCCAGTGATTGATAAAATTTGAAAGGGTTCAGATACATTGACGATATCTTTTGTATCTTTAAAGGCAGTCCACAAGAAATCAGTGACTTTGTAAGTTTACTTAATGGTTTGAACCAGGTTTGGTGTTCACACCACAATACAGCACTGAACAAGTCAGTTTTCTAGACATGCTGGTGATGAAATCTAATGGTTCCATAATCACTTCATTATACCGAAAAGACACAGATAGAAATACTCTGCTATTAGCTTCAAGTTTTCATCCCACACCACTCAAAAAGGGCTTACCTGTTAGCCAGTTTTATAGGCTAAGACGCATGTGCCACTCTGACGATGACTTCATGCAAAAGGCTGATGATATGAAAAAAGATTTCTACAAGGGGTTACCCATCTATATGGATTGAGAAGGCATATGGTCTGGCTCTGAAGAAAACACGTGCGGAACTGTTAAAAAGACTGAAAAGAAGAAAAGCAGTTCTCTGTCACCTGCATAACTCAGTATTCGGCTCACTCTGCTACTATAAAAGACATTTTCAAAAATACTGGCACATCTTAACATCCGACCCTGAACTCTCCACTACCTTCAAGGAACCCCTCTTTTTGTCAATAGGAGGGGGAAAATTTAAAAGACTATTTGGTCCGTGCCAATGTCAGCCCCAAAGTCACATCTACCCAGACACTATTGACACCTATCCCTAATGGCAATTACAGATGTGGGAGTTGTGCACAATGTAACAACACTTATAAAACTTCTTTCTTCCAACACCCCACAGTGGTAAAAAAAATACCCATTCGCAATGTAATAACTTGTGCATCCACATACAGTATGTGGTCTATTTATTGTGTTGCCCTTGTGGTTTAGCATATGTGGGAAAAACCATAAGAAAATTAAAACAAAGAATAAGCAAGCATAAGAGCTCAATACGCAGAAATGACAGAGAATATCCAGTAGCTGCTCATTTCAACGATGCACATCATGATGTCAGTGCTCTATGTTTTTGAACAAGTCTCTCTTATAGAGGAGGAGACCATGACAAACTTTTGAAGAAAAGAGAAAGCCTACTGGATTGTAACTTTACAGACCCTTACACCCAAGGGATTAAACGATGAGCTTGTTTTGAATGTTTTCTATAGAGGTTCCAATGCCATGTTGTGTTTATAGGCTGTGTTAACTTCCTTGGTGTACATGTTGATTTGCATATATTTAGGCAGATCTTCTCTATTTTTGAGCTGTCTTATATATCCATTTCTCATATGTATTTCATGTGCCACTAAATGTTTTTATTGTATATATGTACATATGTATATTTGATTTACCATATACTGGCTTTGTTTTTTGTGTTTTGGATGTATGTTGTATACATATGCTACGTTTTATGACAGCATCCTGTGATGCAGCAGGCCACACCCTATTTAAGGATGGCTTTTCATTCATAAAAACATTTTGCTTGACGAAGGCCACTGGCCGAAACGTTCATCGAATAAAGGAACATGTGTGTTGCAAGTACAGTGTGCGAGAGTTCTTTCCTGTTCTACTGAGCAAAATCACAAATATGTTTTTGAATATTGTCACCAAAATGGGGCTGAGCTTTATTTACTATCACTTGTTTGCACATTATCCTGTTTGAGAACAATTCTCTTTCCTTGAGAGCCGATGTAATAAGTGAAGCTCAGTGAAACGCTAATAACGATAAAAGACTGTTTTCATTTGGTAAATTCCTGCATACTTTTCCACTTAAAAAGTAATTTATTTGTAAAGCCTTTTCACAAAGGGCTGTACAGAACATGGGTGAAAACAACAGAAGAAACAACATAACTATCCATCAGCTAAAAGCTTTTTTAAAGGTGCTTAATGGAACTTTATAGGTGAAAAAAAAAGAATGAGTGGATGTATGTTTTCCACAGTAAACAGATTAACTAACCCTCCAGTTTCACTGTCCTTAGAACTAATCTCTACATCTAAGTGCAATGAGTTTGCAATATTTTTTTATGACAAAGTCCAAGGCATAAAAATGCCATAATTACACAACACAATACACAAAAACACAGATAGAATACTCTGCTATTAGCTTCAAGTTTTCATCCCACACCACTCAAAAAGGGCTTACCTGTTAGCCAGTTTTATAGGCTAAGACGCATGTGCCACTCTGACGATGACTTCATGCAAAAGGCTGATGATATGAAAAAAAGATTTCTACAAAGGGGTTACCCATCTATATGGATTGAGAAGGCATATGGTCTGGCTCTGAAGAAAACACGTGCGGAACTGTTAAAAAAGACTGAAAAGAAGAAAAAGCAGTTCTCTGTCACCTGCATAACTCAGTATTCGGCTCACTCTGCTACTATAAAAGACATTTTCAAAAAAATACTGGCACATCTTAACATCCGACCCTGAACTCTCCACTACCTTCAAGGAACCCCCTCTTTTTGTCAATAGGAGGGGAAAATTAAATGGTGATAATGTAATTATCTGAAGTTTCGAGAGCAGGACCATACCTCAACACGCCCCTTCCGGCCGGCAGACTATTTAAGCCCACTAATTACTGACCTCGTCCTCTCGTTCTGGTCTTCTGGCCCCACCCTCCCTCCCTTTTATTAATTCTCTATTCTTGCAGGTACGGGGACGCGAGCCCGAGAGCTTACCTCATCGAATCCCCAGAACGGCATTTATTCTACTCGTTATACATTCAATAAATCATTACTCGTTCTCCTTCTGAGGTTGTGGTCCTTGTAAGCGAAAAGACTATTTGGTCCGTGCCAATGTCAGCCCCAAAGTCACATCTACCCAGACACTATTGACAGGAGTACTCATATCCCGAATGGGAATTACAGATGTGGGAGCTGTGCACAATGACTGCATTTACAAGGGCTCGAAATTCCCGGTTATTCGCTATATTCCGGTTATGGCAGTTTTGGGGATATTGTGTTTATATGACACTGAAAAATCGGGAAACTCAAATCCTTTGTTTACATGATCAAATAAGGAAACCCGGCTTTTCGAATTTAAAGGAGGGGGGGGGGGGGGGGGGGGTATTATGTAAAATGGACTTGTTCAAGCTTTATATCATGTTATTATGTCATTCCCTCATTAAACACATGCCTGGAGTGTTGCCTTGGCTCATTCACATATTTTTGAGTATCAGTAAAAACTTAGACGGCAGCCATTTTAGGTGTAGCTATGCCTCAGTCCTCCTAGGAACGCCCCCACCTCCTGGAGACGCCTCTGGACCTTTCGTCACCAGCCAAGCCACCAACCACTGCTCCTCAGCTCAGCAGAGCCCCCTCCCCGCACAGTAGTGTTGTTTAGATGCCACAGCAGTGTGCTGAAGGGGGCGTGTCGGAAAGCTTCTTAAAGAGACAGAGGCCTATTTCAAGACGTTCAGTACAGCCATTTTGAGAGAGCAATTTTATTCAAGGCAGTTATTTTAATTTACTGCATATACAGACCAACAGAAGGTTACGTCATCATTGTAGTATGCTATAGACTGGTGCTATGTGATTGAAAAAAGCATAATACCCCTCTTTAAGCTCTGTCCGTGCAGGCACATACATTACATTTCTGAGCACAATACGGTGAAATATTAAAAGTGTGGCAAGTATAAATGTGAGGCTTATTGTGAGGCTTGTTCTTTGAACGCCCACTTTGGGCTCAATTTTTTTGCTCGTCCTCGACATCCTGAGCTACGACAGTGACGGCAGATTGTGGATAATTCCTGACCTTTACCCGTCCTGGGTCTGTCTTTATCACCGAGTGGACCAGGGAGCTCTGGGAGAAGGTTAAAGCCGGTGTGAGAGAGTGGAGCTGATGGAGTTCACCCATAGTTAGTGGAGGAAAACTTAATCCGGCTCTGTGTCGTGGTCGACTCCTCTGCGTCCGGAGGAAAACCAGCCTTCAAACGGTCGCCGACAGTTTCACATAAATCCACATTACGAGGCTTCTTTCCATCTTAAATATTCACAAATATTCTTTCATGGTTAAAATATAAAACTCCGTCTCCTCTTGACTCCAGAAACAGGAGCTCTTCAGACTCGCCGCCGCCATGTTTGTTTACGATTAACTGTGCATGTGCAATAAATGGGAAGTTTATTAAAACCGGAAAATAGCGAAACATGAAGTTATATCCCGGTTACTGACGGAAAATCCCAGCCAGAAAATCCAGGTTTCTCAAATCGGGAAACTGCGTTTATATGATCAAAGACAAAACCAGAATATTAAAAACCCCCGATAATAACCGGGAATTTCGAGCCCTTGTAAACGCACTGAATGTAACAACACTTATAAAACTTCTTTCTTCCAACACCCCCACAGTGGTAAAAAAATACCCATTCGCAATGTAATAACTTATGCATCCACATACAGTATGTGGTCTACTTATTGTGTTGCCCTTGTGGTTTATCATATGTGGGAAAAAACATAAGAAAATTAAAACAAAGAATTAGCGAGCATAAGAGCTCAATATGCAGAAATGACAGAGAATATCCAGTAGCTGCTCATTTCAACGATGCACATCATGATGTCAGTGCTCTATGTTTTTGAACAAGTCTCTCTTATAGAGGAGGAGACCATGACAAACTTTTGAAGAAAAGAGAAAGCCTACTGGATTGTAACTTTACAGACCCTTACACCCAAGGGATTAAACGATGAGCTTGTTTTGAATGTTTTCTATAGAGGTTCCAATGCCATGTTGTGTTTATAGGCTGTGTTAACTTCCTTGGTGTACATGTTGATTTGCATATATTTAGGCAGATCTTCTCTATTTTTGAGCTGTCTTATATATCCATTTCTCATATGTATTTCATGTGCCACTAGATGTTTTTATTGTATATATGTACATATGTATATTGATTTACCATATACTGGCTTTGTTTTTTGTGTTTTGGATGTATGTTGTATACATATGCTACGTTTTATGACAGCATCCTGTGATGCAGCAGGCCACACCCTATTTAAGGATGGCTTTTCATTCATAAAAAACATTTTGCTTGACGAAGGCCACTGGCCGAAACGTTCATCGAATAAAGGAACATGTGTGTTGCAAGTACAGTGTGCGAGAGTTCTTTCCTGTTCTACTGAACAAAATCACAAATATGTTTTTGAATATTGTCACCAAAATGGGGCTGAGCTTTATTTACTATCACTTGTTTGCACATTATCCTGTTTGAGAACAATTCTCTTTCCTTGAGAGCCGATGTAATAAGTGAAGCTCAGTGAAACGCTAATAACGATAAAAGACTGTTTTCATTTGGTAAATTCCTGCATACTTTTCCACTTAAAAAGTAATTTATTTGTAAAGCCTTTTTCACAAAGGGCTGTACAGAACATGGGTGAAAACAACAGAAGAAACAACATAACTATCCATCAGCTAAAAGCTTTTTTAAAGGTGCTTAATGGAACTTTATAGGTGAAAAAAAAAAGAATGAGTGGATGTATGTTTTCCACAGTAAACAGATTAACTAACCCTCCAGTTTCACTGTCCTTAGAACTAATCTCTACATCTAAGTGCAATGAGTTTGCAATATTTTTTATGACAAAGTCCAAGGCATAAAAAATGCCATAATTTCCACAACACAAATAGCAACCCTGCCACCAGCTAGACACCTTGAGCTGACACATTTCACTCCTGTTACTGACAAAACAATCGAAGAGGTTATCTCCGGTCTGAGTTCATGTACATGCTGCCTTGATGAATTACCCACTAGATTTCTGAAGTCTGTGCTGACCAGCTTGTTACCACAACTTGTTCAGTTAGTTAACATCTCATTTGAGACTGGAGCATTTCCAAAGGCCTTGAAAACCGCGGTCATTAAGCCTCTTCTAAAGAAGAGCAGCCTTGATCCCAAGGTACTGAACAACTACCGGCCCATATCAAACCTACCGTTTTTAGGAAAAGTCCTAGAGAAAGTAATATATCAACAGCTCCCTTACTTTCTCCTATCTAACAATGTGTTTGATACTTTCCAGTCAGGATTTAGGCCCCACCACAGCACTGAGACAGCTCTGATCAAGGTGACAAATGATATCCGTATGAACACCAATGCAGGTAAGGTCTCAGTTTTAGTTCTACTGGACCTGAGCGCTGCCTTTGACACAGTGGACCACGGGATCTTACTTCACAGGTTAGAAAACTGGGTGGGAATCTCTGGTACTGCTCTAAACTGGTTCAAGTCCTATCTCGAGGATAGGACGTACTTTGTCGAAATTGGCAACTGTGTCTCAGACAAATTGCCATGACCTGTGGAGTCCCCCAGGGGTCAATCTCGGGACCCCTCTTATTCAACCTGTACATGCTTCCATTGGGTCAGCTAATAAACAGTAACAATGTGTCGTACCACAACTACGCAGATGACACTCAGATCTACGTGTCACTGACGGCAGGTGAACATGGGCCTGTAGATACTCTCTGTCACTGATACAGGTGAACATGGGCCTGTAGATACTCTCTGTCATGATAAGGTGAACATGGGCCTGTAGATACACTCTGTCACTGATACAGGTGAACATGGGCTTGTAGATACTCTCTGTCACTGATACAGGTGAACATGGGTCTGTAGATACTCTCTGTCACTGATACAGGTGAACATGGGCCTGTAGATACTCTCTGTCACTGATACAGGTGAACATGGGTCTGTAGATACTCTCTGTCACTGCATCGAACAGATCAGTTTGTGGATGCAAAACAACTTTCTCCAACTAAATTCAGACAAAACTGAGATCATTGTCTTTGGCCCACAGACACAAAGACAAAGTGTTATCAGTCACCTTGAGTCTCTCGCTCTGAAACCAAAAAATCAGGTTAGAAATCTAGGAGTAATCATGGACTCAGACCTGAACTTAAACAGCCACATCAAAGCAATAACGTCATCAGCTTTTTACCATCTGAAGAACATTAAGATCAGAGGAATAGTGTCAAAACCAGACTTAGAGAGACTCATCCATGCATTTGTCTCCAGCAGGTTAGACTACTGTAACGGCTGCTCACTGGCCTTTCTAAACCAGCTGTTAGAGCAGCAGAACATCCAGAACGCTGCTGCTCCAGTCCTGACAAGAACCAGGAAATACCACCACATTAGTCCAGTGCTCCGGTCTCTGCACTGGCTTCCTGTCACTCAGAGAATAGAATTTAAAACAGCTCTGCTTGTGTACAAGTCTTTTCATGGTTTAGCACCAAAGTCCATCTCTGACATGTTAGAGCCGTATGAACCATCTCGGGCCCTGAGAACTTCAGGGAGGGGTCTCCTGGTGGTTCCCAGAGTCAATAATAAACACGGTGAGGCTGCGTTTCAGTTTCATGCAGCTAAAATCTGGAACAGTCTTCATGAGGATGTGAGACAGGCCTCAACTCTGACAATGTTCAAATCCAGGCTGAAAACAGCTCTTTTTACCCGTGCATATGAAAACTGAAAGTATTTTATCTGCACTCTTGCCTTTTACTGTCATTGATTAACTTTATGTTGATGTTTTATTGATTGATTTGATCTGTTTTCTTGTAATTTTCTGCAACTGTGAAGCACTTTGAATTGCCTTGTGTAATAATTGTGCTCTACAAATAAACTTGCCTTGCCTTGCTTCGTGCCCCTGGTAGGGTCTCCCAGGGCAAACAGGTCCTAGGTGACGGGTCAGACAAAGAGCGGTTCAGAAGCCCCTTATGAGAGACCAACAGGCCCGGTTAGAACCATGAGGCCGTCCTTCTGTGGACCCACCACCTGCAGGGGGCGCTGTAGGGGCTGGTGCAGCTCCATCAATTACAGTGGGAGGAATTTTAATATGACTTGAATAACACACCGGTCCCCTTCAACCTGCCTGTCACCACTATTGCACCCGCTGGAGAACTCGGTTGTTATATATTTGTCCCGATTTTCCAGACGAGTGAGAATCATCGGATAAAGAGGCGAAGAGCAGCAAGTTCTATGACTGATCCACAGTGAGTGTACGGTCTATGGTGTAGAGTTTATTTAATTATTCTGTGGAGTAAAGTCAGGCTGAACAAGTGAGGACAGTCCAGTCACATCAGACTTTTGAACCGAGCACTTTCTAAATGTACAACAGGTCATTTTGTCCAAATTGTGGGGATGCTTGATCTTCTTTTGGGGCTCCTCTGTGATTTTAACGATATTTAAGTGCTGATCATGATCATAAATTAATTTCCTAAATGTAATTGTTAAACTGGTTTAGGTGAAAGTGTACTTAAGTATTAAGAATAACTTTAGACTGTAGGTGAATTTCACCAGCCGTCTTCTCCGCACCAAATAGACACAGCTTCCACGCTTCCAGCAATATCGCTGATGGAGACACGCAGTGTGCACGAAGGGGAGGGGCTTTGTGTGTGGGCTATGTGGGAGACACGGGTGACTGAGAGTTACGGAGGAATAGCATTTTAACCCCCCCTCCCCGCAGTCAAATTGACCACCGCGGCGGTTCTATACGATGCGTGTTTTAAATAATAATAAATAAATAATATATATATATTTTTAAATAAACTAAACGCAAAAAAAAAAAAAAAAAAAGCGACCCAGGACACGCTGGTGGGACTATGTCTCCGAGCTGGCCTGGTGTCGCCTCGGGGTCCCCCCAGAACAGCTGGAGGAGGTGTGCGTGGATCGGGAAGTCTGGGCATCTCTGCTGAGACTGCTGCCTCCGCGACCCGGCCCCGGATAAAGCGGAAGAAAATGGATGGATGGATGGATGGATGGATGTCTTGCAACATATCTGAACAGTTCTTACATTTTGTATGGAAGGTTTGAGATCATGTTTTCATATTGAGCTCATTTAGGTGTGGTAGTTAAGTTGGGTTTTGTTGTTTGATGTTTATTTTGGTTTTTGCAGTAAATGTCCCGTAAACTTTGATCTCTGTCAAATCTTGAAGGTTTACTTTGAGATGGATTGATTGCCGGTTGGATGTTAGGAGTGATGTCTTTGGTCTGTGTGCTTTTTGGTTTGTCAAGAGTTGTTGCAGTTTGCATGATTTTTGGTTTGGTGGTTGGAGTGGTAGTTTGTTGTTTTGATCTTGATGATACATAGTACGAGTTCAAACATCACTGTATGGCTTCCGGGTTAGCAAACTCAGAATCTGCAGCTTTGATTTCAGCCTTAAGCTCCACCGCCTCAATCTTCCTTATTTCCTCCTCTTTTTAGGCTCGCTCCTGTTTTTTTCTTGGAAGACAGTTTATGTTTTTACCTTTAACATAGTCTCTTTTGCCTGTAAGCTGCTAAAAAAACATAGTGTCCCATTCTCCCCAGTGAAAGAAACACTACTGAAACAAATGCTTACACAACTTATACAAAACTAAAGCACAGCATGTTTTGAAATAGCCAAAACAGTATAATTGAAGTTAAGACTAATAGAAAATTGCAACTTAGCAGAAACATTAGCTTTCACAGAGTATAAATAAAAAAGGAAAAACTTTTGTTTGCTGCTGCGCACCTGCAGAGGTGCGAGAAGGAACGTTTTTTTTTTTTTTTTTTAAAGCAGGGAATTATTTACAAACGGAAGGATAACACATGGGGCCGTTCTAAACCTTTTAAAAACCCGGGCTTGAAAAACAGACGGTGGGTGTTCTCATACGCTGTGCTTTCAGTGGCAGCAGCGTGTGTGTGCAGTGCGCGTGCGCGTAACAGTAACGCATACCTGGGGAGATGTGCGCAGGGGTGGGGGCTGCCGCTGCTCTCGCACCAGCAGAGGAGCAAGGGGAAGGAGGGAGAGGGACAGCGTGACAACCGTGAGACACGTGTTGCTACAGTCTGCCCACATCATGACGTCCGTGCGATGCCCCCGAGACACGCCCCCCTGCAGAGGCGCCAGTCTGTCTAGGTGCTGCTGGGGGAAGGTGGGGTGTGTGAAATGCTAATTAGTGGGCGAAAAAAAGGTGGGGCAAAAAAGAGCATTATAATTACTACTCAGCTCTTTTTACCCGTGCATATGAAAACTGAAAGTATTTTATCTGCACTCTTGCCTTTTACTGTCATTGATTAACTTTATGTTGATGTTTTATGATTGATTTGATCTGTTTTCTTGTAATTTTCTGCAACTGTGAATCACTTTGAATTGCCTTGTGTATGAATTGTGCTCTACAGATAAACTTGCCTTGCCAATGTGCCTATATAATATGTAATTGTATATTCATTGATAATGACAAGAAAGATAATTGATATGATTAATAACTATTAATGATAATTATTATTATTTATTAGCATGCTGTGAAAATGTCTTTGTTTGCCAGTGCTGCTGATTGTATGTTGACAATTGTAACTACATTAGGATAAAAGTTACTCATAAACATGTACAGGTTTATAGTTATCAATTTGATAGAGACTCAAGGATTGTTTTCTCTGATGTAAATGTAAAAGTCATGTCTAACTGTAACATCATGTCATTCACATGAATAAGAGCTTCTTACTTCAGTCGACTCCCTTTGAGCTAAACTGTATGATTGTGAAAATTTGAGGGGAAAAAAAGTTAACTGCTCAAAAAAACTATACTACTACTAAAAAAAACAGTTTCCATATAAAGATGTGTCTGCGGTGCCGTCACTTAATAAACAATAAATAAATAAAATGTAAGAGAAAAAAAAACAGCCTCATCTAAAATAGAGTCTTATAATAAATGTTCACAGTTTGGTGTATAATGTAGAGGAAATCGGCCCACATACGTATATATAAAGGCATTTGTCCTCAATAACCTGTTCATGATGTTACGACTTTAGATTAATCTCTTGCTGATTGTTGTGAGAAAACACATCTGTTACAGTATGTAAAGCAGTAAAAACCGTCTTGAGCAGGAGACACTTCTCTGAGGATGAAAGATTCACATCATCTCCGTGTTTATTTCCATGCACACGATCAGCTGTTGATCAGTTATAGTGCGGTTTGCACAAAGGTGGGGGTTTTGCAGGAGGAGGCTCGCTGTTTATGCCACGTACTCAAAGCTGATGCATCCGGGTGTTTCAGAAATGCTTGAGCACACAAGTACACACAAGTACACACACGTAACCACGTACACACACGTACACACACGTACACACACGTACACACACGTACACACAAGTACAACACGTACACACACGTACACACACGTACACACACGTAACACACGTACACACACGTACACACAAGTACACACAAGTACCACAAGTACAAACACGTACACACACGTACACACACATACACACAAGTACAAACACGTACACACAAGTACAAACACGTACACACACGTACACACACATACACACAAGTACAAACACGTACAAACACGTACACACACATACACAGATGGAGAAACAACCAGGAACTTCTGCTGCCACCCCCTGCTCTCTGCAAAACTGACGCTGTCACAATGTACAACATGAACTCCAGACTCGCCTTTAGTATTTGTAGCCTTTTTATTAAATGTTTTATCCAGACTTTTATACTGGCCAGAATAAATTGTTTTAATTCCTTTTTAATCCATATCTTGTTTTATTGATTGCACCACCACGTAGGCTCCCATTGCCCTTTTAAACCTGTGACAGACTCACTTAGAATTCACCAAAACAAGCTCTACTTTCAAACTACTAACTCAGTAACGACTAAAGACAAAGACTTTGCATAAATGACTTCAAATTTGGACAATTTCACAAACTTGCCTTATATTCCATCAGTCACTTTGATAACAGTAATAAATGCAGGAGAATGAAAAGAATGAGAATAAACTGTTTAGTCTGAGGAGAGAGAGACTCACCGTGCAGTCGATACAGAGTCTGGATTAAAGAGTTTGTGTGAGGATGAGGTGAAGTCGCAGCTGCAGACTGAGCTCAGGGAGAGGCTTCAGGTAAATCACATGACCCAGAGGAGCCAATCACAGCGCAGGGCTGCAGCATGTGTGTGTGTGTGTGTTTGTGTGTGAAAGTAACATAAGTCCCTGTTTACATAATGTACCTCTAACTAGGGATGGCCATCCTGAACCACAGGATTCAACACCGTGTCGAAGTCTCATGGCGTGTCAAAACACTGCTTCAAAACACGCATGTCACGTGACTCAGACTGAAGTGTTTCATGAAACGCGGCTGTTTCAAAACACGTGAGTAGGGAGCGTCTGTGTCAAACCACAGGGCTTTGCAAACCTTTCTCCATGTTTGTGTAGTGTTTTAGTTTGTGTAGTGTTTTAGTTTGTGTAGTGTTTTAGTTTGTGTAGTGTTTTAGTTTGTGTAGTGTTTTAGTTTGTGTAGTGTTTTAGTTTGTGTAGTTTGTGTGCGCAGATGGCGTAGTTGGTAAAGTTGCTGTGCTTGTAAGTAATGCCCATCTGAGTATCGTGGGTTTGAGTCCCAGCTCTGACAGATTTACTAAATGCCAGTTTTAGTCAATCTGAACAATTGGCCTCTCAGCTTTATGTTAAACGCTAACATGTCTTTTATGAAAATCGATTAGCAAAAAGAAGCACTGAGTTGGAGGAAAACATAGTGTGACAGCTGCTTCATTGATTTATTTTATAGAACCACAGTAAGAACAATAACATACTCAGGAAGAGTACATATTTTAATGGCAAATAAAATCTAACAGAATGTGGTTTTATTTCACTCACAGAATCAATAACATTGAATCCTGAAACGTGGTAAATGCGGCTGTAATGACACTTTGCCACTAGATGTCACTGTGGAGTGATTGTTTCTAACTGTGATTCGAGGCTCCGGCACAATCGCTTCAAATGCTTTGGAGTTTCATGAAGCTTCACTTTGCCCATCCCTACCTGTAACTAAAGGTGAGGAATTGTACCAAAATGAAGGCATTAAATCTGCATTAAATCTGGGGGGGGGGGGGCCAAGAGGGACCAAGAGGAACGCGATGCATAGGTCACATGACATACTGTTGTAACTCACATGGACAAGTTTAACACAAAACGGTCATTTGACTCTTCCATCAGGTAAAGGTACGTTCACCAAACCGATCTCGCTTGTATTGGGACAAAGGCTTCAGTACTGATATGTTTTCCCTTCAGGAGCCGCTGCTGTGAAGCCTCATTTGAAAGCTAAGACCGACAAAACTGATGTAACTTTTGTTGTGGTGTTGTCAGAGCATTTACGTCACATTTTAGAAGCGTGTTTGGCTGGTTTTCATCTCTTGTTTTCATCTCTTGTTTCATCTCTTGTTTTAATAATAATGCATCGGTTTTATATAGCGCTTTTCTGGACACTCAAGACGCTTTACATTGCATTATTCATTCACTCCATACTTGATGGTGGTAAGCTGCTATTGTAGCCACAGCTGCCCTGGGGTAGACTGACAGAAGCGAGGCAACCAGTTTGCCTCGCTTCTGTCAGTCTACCTCCGAGTCAGTCTACCTCCGACCACCACCAACCACTCACTCACTCACTACATTCGCTGAATGAATGAATGATGAAAGGAAACCGAAAAAATGCAAAAAAAATTAAAGCATTGGTAAAAGTGTGAAGTGAAGCAAGTAAATACTGTGTATAAAAATTAGGTTTATTTAAATGTAATCTTAATGAAAGGCCTAATATATTTATTGAGAGATGAGGTCTATGGTTGTAAATGTAAGTCTGTAATTGTAGGTTAATAACAATAAACTGGACCTCCTTTGGAACGTGATCATGACAGTTAATCCTGAGACTCTACTGCCCCCTGTCCAACTCTCTCTTTGTGATGAAGTACAGCACACTTCCACCAGAGGGAACCACACTGCAGAAACACGTGCTCTATAAAATCAGTATATTTACCCTGATTAGAAGAGATACGCTCAACAAAACTGAAACTTTTGTTTCCGCTCTCATTTTTCCTGCGCTGAACTCAAAGACATAAAACACATATAAAATGTTATGTTAAATAACATACATGTGTTTATTAGGGATGGGAATCTTAGGCCTCTGTCCGATACGATTCACATCTCGATACACCTGCCACGATACGATTCATTTAAGATACACTTGGTGACACCAGAGCTGCGATTCGATTCGAATCATCACCATGACCACGATGCATCTGGATCCACACATCTGTAACCACCACCAGCCCGATACGATCCACACTCGTAACCACCACCAGCCTGATACGATCCACACATCTGTAACCACCTCCAGCCTGATACAATCCACACATCTGTAACCACCACCAGCCTGATACGATCCACACATCTGTAACCACCACCAGCCTGAATACGATCCACACATCTGTAACCACCTCCAGCCTGATACGATCCACACATCTGTAACCACCACCAGCCCGATACGATCCACACATCTGTAACCACCTCCAGCCTGATACGATCCACACATCTGTAACCACCACCAGCCCGATACGATCACACATCTGTAACCACCACCAGCCCGATACGATCCACACATCTGTAACCACCACCAGCCTGATACGATCCACACATCTGTAACCACCTCCAGCCTGATACGATCCAACATCTGTAACCACCACCAGCCTGATACGATCCACACATCTGTAACCACCTCCAGCCCGATACGATCCACAATCTGTAACCACCACCAGCCTGATACGATCCACACATCTGTAACACCCCAGCCTGATACGATCCACACATCTGTAACCACCTCCAGCCTGATACGATCCACACATCTGTAACCACCCCAGCCTGATACGATCCACACATCTGTAACCACCACCAGCCTGATACGATCCACACATCTGTAACCACCCCAGCCTGATACGACCACACATCTGTAACCACCACCAGCCTGATACGATCCACACATCTGTAACCACACCAGCCTGATACGATCCACACATCTGTAACCACCACCAGCCTGATACGATCCACACATCTGTAACCACCACCAGCCTGATACGATCCACACATCTGTAACACCCAGCTGATACATCCACACATCTGTAACCACCTCCAGCCTGATACGATCCACACATCTGTACCACCTCCAGCCTGATCGATCCTCACATCTGTAACCACCACCAGCCTGATACGATCACACATCTGTATCCACCACCAGCCTGATACGATCCACACATCTGTAACCACCACCAGCCTGATACGATCCACACATCTGTAACCACCACCAGCTGATACGATCCACACATCTGTACCACCACAGCTGATACATCCACAATTGTAACCACACCAGCCCGATACGATCCACACCATCTGTAACCACCCAACCCAAGAACCCCGGATACGATCCACACATCTGTAACCACCAGCCCGATACGATCCCACATCTACCACCACCAGCCTGATACGATCCACACATCTGTAACCACCACCAGCCTGATACGATCCACACATCTGTATCCACCACCAGCCTATCGATCCACACACTTTAACCACCACCGCCTGATACGATCCACAATCTGTAACACCACCACCATCTCCCACCCCACCCCAGCCTGATACGATCACACATCTGTAACCACCACCAGCCTGATACGATCCACACATCTGTAACCACCCACCAGCCTGATACGATCCTCACATCTGTAACCACCACCAGCCCGATACGATCCACACATCTGTAACCACCCACCAGCCTGATACGATCCACACATCTGTATCCACCACCAGCCTGATACGATCCAACATCTGTAACCACCACCAGCTGATACGATCCACACATCTGTAACCACCACCAGCCTGATACGATCCACACATCTGTAACCACCTCCAGCCCGATACGATCCACACATCTGTAACCACCTCCAGCCTGATACGATCCACACATTGTAACCACCACCAGCCTGATACGATCCACACATCTGTAACCACCTCCAGCCGATACGATCCACACATCTGTAACCACCTCCAGCCTGATACGATCCACACATCTGTAACCACCTCCAGCCTGATACGATCCACACATCTGTAACCACCCAGCCTTCTCCAGCCCTGATACGATCCACACATCTGTAACCACCTCCAGCCTGATACGATCCCTCAACATCTGTACCCACCACCAGCCTGATACGATCCACACATCTGTAACCACCACCAGCCGATACGATCCACACATCTAACCACCAGCCTGATACGATCCACACATCTGTAACCACACCAGCCGGATACGATCCACATCTGTAACCACTCCAGCTGATACATCCACACTCTGTAACACACAGCCCGATACGATCCACACATCTGTAACCACCACCAGCCTGATACGATCCACACATCTGTAACCACCACCAGCCTGATACGATCACACATCTGTAACCACCAGCTATACGATCCACAATTCTGTAACCACTCAAGCCTGATTACGATCCAACGATACTGTTCCCCCCACCTGAATTAAGATCACAAATCTGTATCACCTCAGCATGATACGATCACACATCTGTATCCACTCCAGCCTGATACGATCCACACCTGTAACCACCACCAGCCTGCTACGATTCACACTCTGTAACCAACACAGCCCGATATGATCCACACATCTGTTAACCACCTCCAGCCTGATACGATCACACATTGTACCACCTCAGCCTGATACGATCCACCACATCTTGTATGCACCACCAGCCTGATACGATCCACACATATGTATCCATTAAGCTGATACGATCCACACTATGTATCACCACCAGCCTGAATACGATCCCACATCTGTACACCAGCCTGATCACGATCCACACATCTGTACCACCTCCAGTCGGATACGATCCACACATCTGTACACTCAGCCTGTACGATCCACCCATTGTTAACACGACCACCGATACGATCCAACATCTGTAACACCCAGCCTGATACGATCCACACATCTGTAACCCCCCCAGCCCCCCCCCCCCCTTGAACCACAACGACCACCACTCTGTAACCACCACCTGATACGATCACAATTGTACACCTCCACCGATCATCACACATCTGTAACCACCACCAGCCTGATACGATCCACACATCTGTAACCACCACCAGCCTGATACGATCCACACATCTGTAACCACCACCAGCTGATCGTCCACAATCTGTAACATCCACTGATACGATCCACACATCTGTAACCACCACCAGCTCCGATACCGATCCACACATCTGTAACCACCTCCAGCCTGATACGATCCACACATCTGTAACCACCACCAGCCTGATACGATCCACACATCTGTAACCACCACCAGCCTTGATACGATCCACACATCTGTAAACCACCACCAGCCCGATACGATCCACACATCTGTAACCACCTCCAGCCTGATACGACCACACATCTGTAACCACAGCTGATACGATCCACACATCTGTAACCACCACCAGCCTTGATACGATCCCACATCTGTAACCACCGAAAATCCAAGCCTGATACGATCCACACATCTGTAACCACCACCAGCCCGATACGATCCACACATCTGTAACCACCACCAGCCTGATACGATCCACACATCTGTAACCACCACCAGCCTGATACGATCCACACATCTGTAACCACCTCCAGCCTGATACGATCCACCACATCTGTAACCACCACTCCAGCCTGATACGATCCACACATCTGTACCACCACCAGCCTGATACGATCCACCACATCTGTATCCACCTACCAGCCTGATACGATCCACACATCTGTAACCACCACCAGCCTGATACGATCCACACATCTGTAACCACCTCCAGCCTGATACGATCCACACATCTGTAATCCACCACCAGCCTGATACGATCCACACACATCTGTATCCACCATCCCAAGCCTGATACGATCCCACACATCTGTAACCACCTCCAGCCGATACGATCCACACATCTGTAACCACCTCCAGCCTGATACGATCCACACATCTGTAACCACCTCCAGCCTGATACGATCCACACATCTGTAACCACCACCAGCCTGTACGATCCACACATCTGTAACACCACCAGCGATACGATCCACACGACAGCTGTAACCAAACGTCACCAGCCTGATACGATCCACACATCTGTAACCACCACCAGCCCGATACGATCCACACATCTGTAACCACCTCCAGCCGATACGATCCACACATCTGTAACCACCTCCAGCCTGATACGATCCACACATCTGTACCACACCACGAACGATCCATTGTACCTGATACCAGCCGATCGATCCACACATCTGTAACCACCATCCAGCCTGATACGATCCACACATCTTAACCACCTCCAGCCTGATACGATCCACACATCTGTAACCACCACCAGCCTGATACGATCCACACATCTGTAACCACCAGCCTGATATCACACTCGTAACTCGACCACCAGCCGATACGATCCACACATCTGTAACCACCACCAGCCCGATACGATCCACACATCTGTAACCACCTCCAGCCTGATACGATCCACACATCTGTAACCACCTCCAGCCTATACGATCACACATCTGTAACCACCTCCAGGCCGATACATCCACACTTACACCACCAGCCTGTACGACCCCACTGTAACCACCACCAGCCGATACGATCCACACATCTGTAACCACCCCAGCCTGAACGATCCACACATCTGTAACCACCACCAGCCTGATACGATCCACACATCTGTAACCACCACCAGCCTGATACGATCCACACATCTGTAACCACCACCAGCCCGATACGATCCACACATCTGTAACCACCATCCAGCCCTGATACGATCCACACATCTGTAACCACCTCCAGCCTGATACGATCCACACATCTGTAACCACCACCAGCCCGATACGATCCAACATCTGACCACCAGCCCGATACGATCCACACATCTGTACACCACCAGCCCGATACGATCACACATCTGTACCACCACCAGCCTGATACGATCCACACATCTGTAACCACCACCAGCCCGATACGATCCACACATCTGTAACCACCACCAGCCCGATACGATCCACACATCTGTAACCACCTCCAGCCTGATACGATCCACACATCTGTAACCACCTACCAGCCTGATAACGATCCACACATCTGTAACCACACCAGCCCGATACGATCCACACATCTGTAACCACCACCAGCCTGATACGATCCACACATCTGTAACCACCACCAGCCGATACGAAAATCCACACCAATCGTCAACCAACCACCAGCCCGATACGATCCACACATCTGTAACACCCCAGCCTGATAGATCCACCATCTGTAACCACCCCAGCCGATACGATCCACCAACATCTGTAACCACCACCAGCCCGATACGATCCACACATCTGTAACCACCACCAAGCCTGATACGATCCACACATCTGTAACCACCTCCACCTGATACGATCCACACATCTGTAACCACCTCCAGCCTGATACGATCACCATTGTAACCACCACCAGCCGATACGATCCACACATCTGTAACCACCACCAGCCTGATACGATCCCACATCTGTAACCACCACCAGCCTGATACGATCCACATCTGTAACCACCCCAGCCTGAACGATCCACACATCTGTAACCACCACCAGCCTGATACGATCCACACATCTGTAACCACCCCAGCCTGATACGATCCCACATCTGTAACCACCCCGCCTCCCCCCCCCCCCCCGAACGATCCACCATCTGTACCACCCCACCTCCCCTAAGCCCTGATTACGATCCACACATCTGTACACCACCAGCCTGTACATCCCACATCTGTAACCACCCCAGGCCTGATACGATCCACACATCTGTAACCACCCCAGCCTGTAACCACCCCAGCCTGATACGATCCACACATCTGTAACCACCACCAGCCTGATACGATCCACACATCTGTAACCACTCCAGCCCGATACGATCCACACATCTGTAACCACCTCCAGCCGATACGATCCACACATCTGTAACCACCACCAGCCTGATACGATCCACACATCTGTAACCACCTCCAGCCTGATACGATCCACACATCTGTAACCACCACCAGCCGATACCGATCCACACATCTGTAACCACTACCAGCCTGATACGATCCACACATCTGTAACCACCACCAGCCTGATACGATCCACACATCTGTAACCACCTCCAGCCTGATACGATCCACACATCTGTAACCACCACCAGCCTGATACGATCCACACATCTGTAACCACCTCCAGCCTGATACGATCCACACATCTGTAACCACCACCAGCCTGATACGATCCACACATCTGTAACCACACCAGCCGATACGATCCACACACTGTAACCACACCAGCTGATACATCCACACATCTGTAACCACCACCAGCCCGATACGATCCACACATCTGTAACCACCACCAGCCTGATAGATCCACACATTGTAACACACCAGCCGATACGATCCACACATCTGTAACCACCACCAGCCTGATACGATCCACACATCTGTAAACCACCACCAGCCTGATACGATCCACACATCTGTAACCACCACCAGCCTGATACGATCCACACATCTGTAACCACCACCAGCCTGATACGATCCACACATCTGTAACCACCACCAGCCTGATACGATCCACACATCTGTAACCACCACCAGCCTGATACGATCCACACATCTGTAACCACCACCAGCCGATACGATCCACACATCTGTAACCACCACCAGCCTGATACGATCCACTCTGTAACACACCAGCCTGATACGATCCACACATCTGTAACCACACCAGCTATACGATCCTCACAATCTGTAACCACCACCAGCCTGATACGATCCCACATCTGTAACCACCACCAGCCTGATACGATCCACACATCTGTAACCACCACCAGCCTGATACGATCCACACATCTGTAACACCACCACCTGCCGATACGACACACATCCTGTAACCACCACCAGCTGATACGATCCACACATCTGTAACCACCTCCAGCCTGATACGATCCACACATCTGTAACCACCACCAGCCCGATACGATCCACACATCTGTAACCACCACCAGCCTGATACGATCCCTCACATCCTGTAACCACCACCAGCCTGATACGATCCACACATCTGTAACCACCTCCAGCCTGATACGATTCGATTTAGGCCGATTATCACGATGCATCTCGATGTTTCCACGTTATGCTCGATGCAATGATTCAACAGAACCAGCTCAAATAAATTAAGATTAGACAAATATTCATATTATTGAGGCCATGAATTGATAATAGACAACTTTAAAGTTAACTTTTTTTTTTTTTTTTATGTTTTGTATCCTATATTCTATGGGTTTATCCACCTTAAGATTGTTTTTTCTTTAGTTTTTTTCAACATTGTTGGGGGGACAATTATTATTAATCAGTATTGTTCAAATTAAAAAGGTGATTGTGTGAATTATTTCCACATTAGTAATGCACAGAGAAAAGCTCACATGGTTATGCTAACTGGACTCTTTCTGGACTCTTTAAGCCTGTAAGTTGACATAATGACTTGGGCAAATCAAGATGGCTGATTATAGCGATGTTTGGAATATTTATCAGCGTTAGTCTTCCTGCAACTTTTCATGGCGTTCTGCACACGGGACGTCCTTTATTCACCACAGCGCAGCAGCCAACCTGACTCCACACCGCGGATGTGTTTCTGAACTTCTGCCGCTCTCAGCCTGAAGTTTACCGGTAAAACACACGTGCTTCTCATAGGAGGACCGTCATGTGCACGTACATGACGTGCGCAGTGTCCCGAGGGCCTTTGCATCCGTAACGTATCTAGATTAAACCGATATGAGCGCGTAAAATCCGATGCATCTTGTGTTTGTCCTCTGAACTGCATCGATCTGTGGCTTCTGTGCCGATGCACTCGCATCTCTCGTGCGCAAATCCGTGTATCGATACAAATCAGTTTTTCGTCCCATCCCTATTATATACACATTAAACAGTTTTGGCCCCAACACTGACCCCTGGGGGACACCACAAGCAACACCAAGAGTATCTGATAAATACTGACTCATTTTTACAAACTGTACTCTTCCTGTTAAATAACTTTTTAACCAATCGTATCAAAGGCTTTTTTTTTAGATCAATAAAGATACTGCATACATTTTTGCTCCAGTGCATTAGTAATTTTTTATTCAACAGCTTCAGTTATTGCCATTGAGGTAGTTCTTTTAGACCTAAAACCACTGGCCTTCATTAATTATATGATGCTTTTCAAGAAACTTTTAAGTCGAGAATTGAAAAGCTTCTCCAAAAGAATGAGGCAAAAGAGAGATTGGTCTGTAGTTTGTAAAAGTGTGTTTGTTTTCATTTTTGTAGAGCGGAATTATTTTCATTTACTTGGAAAACAGCCAGTCTGGAATGACAAGTTACAAATATAAGTTAAGGGTTTTACAATATTCAGTATAACTTTTTTAACTAATGTCATGTTGATATCATGACAGTCAGTGGAGAACTTACTTTTACACATCCGCACAATGTTTGTCACTTCCTGCTCATTTGTAGGTGAGAGGAAGAAAGACAAAGGATTCCGTTCAATAGATGATTTTACAACTTCATTGTCTGGAATATCAGCAGCAACTCAGGGCCAACATTAACAAAAAACGTATTTACTACATTATTCATATTATAATCTTCACCATTTTCATCAATAAAGTGATCGGGATATTTCAACTTTGAAGAGCCTTGTTTGATTAGGCTATTCAAAGCATCCCAAGTCCCTTTTATATTATTTTTATTTTCATATAATTTTTTTTGATAATATAACCGTTTGCTTGTTCTTATGATATCAGTTAATTAGGCCCGAGAGCCTGACAGGGTCCGGGCCTGTTGTTATTGTACAGGCAGTGCGCGGAGCGCACTGACGAAAGACGTGCGCGTAGCGCACGTCTCTAAAAGAGCGCGGAGCGCTCAAGAAACAGAGCGCGGAGCGCTCCCCATGCATTACACAGTAATCACGACACTCCCGGCACCCCGACCTGTCCGGTGATGTAAGCGTGTGCCGCGAAAGCGGCACATTTGTTGCTGCTCGAATAAAAAAAAGGTGAAAACCACAGGCAAAGCGCAACATGGATAAAAAAGTAGTCGATGACGAGCGCAACGCGCTCGTCATCGACCATGGCCACTCACCAGCACTCAAAACACTGTTAGAGTGACTCAGGGCATCGAGGCCTATCCGATAATATAGGTCTTTGCCGCGAAAGCGGCATATTTGCTTCTGCTCGCACAAAAATACGAAAAAAAAAATCCATTGGGAAATATTGAGAAAGAAGAGGTAAAAGCCGAGCGCAACGCGCTCGTATTTGACAATAAACCCCACGGTTGGATTACTGGACGTGAGACCTTTCCGAATATATAAATATGCGCCGCCTTTGGCGGCGCTATATTGTTATTGTATGGGTTTTCTTATTATTAGGCCCGAGAACCTGACAGGGTCCGGGCCTGTTGTTATTGTACAGGCAGTGCGCGGAGCGCACTGACGAAAGACGTGCGCGTAGCGCACGTCCCAAAAAGAGCGCGGAGCGCTCAAGAAACAGAGCGCGGAGCAAGGGCCTATTGTAATCGCAACGCAGTGCGCGGAGCGCACTGTACCTAAGTGCGCGGAGCGCACGAAAACAGCGCGAAGCGCTGTCCCCCAGTCAAACGTAACCTCACCGTCTCAAACAGTGACTGCCCACACCTCTGGTGTGGGCCCTTTATACTTGTTATTGCAGGAAAATTAATGGGTAAACGCAGTGCGCGAAGCGCACTGTACCTAGGTGCGCGGAGCGCACGAAAACAGCGCGAAGCGCTGTCCCCATATCAACCGTAAACTCACCGTGTAAAACAGTGACTGCCCACACCTCTGGTGTGGGCCCTGTATACTTGTTATTGCATGAAAATGAATGGGGTATATGGCCAACTGTCATACGGAGGTGGATGACGAGCGCGAAGCGCTCGTCATCCACCTCCGAGCCCCACGGCTGTGTGGGGGTCGTTGAGAGCTTTCCAAAATGTATAATATGTTGTCGTCGCGAAAGCAACAATATTGTTTTTCCAAGAAATATTATTATTCTTCTTTATTCTTCTTCTTCTTCTTCTGCTCTTTGAGCAGAAATTTGACCCCCTGAACATAGTCGAAAACTCACCAAACTTTGCCCAAAATTCAGGTCCGGTGAAAAATTAATTTAAATATGTGTTTCGTATTGGGGAAATAAAAAATGGCGCGACAGCGCCACCTACAAAAGTGAAAATACATTGCGCCTATGGAGGAGGGGCCAACGTCAACTTTGTCATAGAGCGACGGGATTCGGTACAGACATTCGTCATGTGACGACAAACAAAAAATATTATTGTGGCCACGCCCCCTGACAAACCGGAAGTCCGCCATTTTGACAGGAAGGTGGGAAAATGCTGAGTCAGCGTTTTCGCTGACGTCGCATTTGAACGAACTCCTCCTAGGGCGTTTCACCAAATGAGCTCCAAATCGCTCCAGCTCATCTCGAGATGTGGGGCATCAAAAGTTATCCAAATTTTTTGCCTAAGTTTTACGGTTTGTGTGCGGCGAAGCCGCAATCTGTATGAACAATTTTTCGATTTATCGTAAACTGCAAATTGCTCCGATTCGCACAAAGAAACTCCGATTAAAAATCGGAAATATACATTTTATTGACCTTTCACCCCGGACACAACAAATGTGAAAAGTGACATTGGGCGCGATAGCGCCCCCTCTAGGCTGAGAACAAAAAATGCATTATCTGAAAAAAATTAGTTTCTCGGAAATGGATGAAATTCGGCACAAAAATAGTTGATGGCGTCCCGATCAAAAAAGCCAATGAGACCCATACCGTATTTTGTACGGTGTTGCCATGGTGACGCCCAGGGCCCCCCATGTTATCCTAATGGGACTGACACATAAATCTCACATTATACACAATCACAGCGCGTTAGCGCCCTCTGTAAGGAGCTTGTGGACAGTGGTCATGGAAGTACGGCCCGTCAGGGCCGTCCGATGCCGCTTGTGAAAGAAAAAAGATTTGGGAAATAAAAAATGGCGCGACAGCGCCACCTACAAAAGTGAAGATACATTGCGCCTATCGAGGAGGGGCCAATTTCAACTTTGTCGTAGAGCGACGGGATTCGGTACAGCCATTTGTCATGTGACGACAAACAAAAAATATTATTGTGGCCACACCCCCTGACAAACCAGAAGTCCGCCATTTTGACAGGAAGTCTGGAAAATGCTCAGTCAGCGTTTTCAATGACGTCGCATTTGAACGAACTCCTCCTAGGGCGTTTGACCAAATGAGCTCCAAATCGCTCCAGCTCATCTCGAGATGTGGGGCATCAAAAGTTATCCAAATTTTTGCCTAAGTTTTACGGTTTGTGTGCGGCGAAGCCGCAATCTTTACGAAGAATTTTGCAACTTATCGTAAACAACAAAATGCTCCCATTCGCACAAACAAATTCCGATTAAAAATCGGAAATATACATTTTATTGACCTTTCACCCCCAGACACAACAAATGCCAAAAAGTGACATTGGGCGCGATAGCGCCCCCTGTAGGCTGAGAAGAGAAAATGCATTATGAGAAAACAGTTTCTCGGAAATGGATAAAATTCGGCACAAAAATAGTTGATGGCGTCCCGATCAAAAAAGCCAATGGAACCCATACCGTATTTTGTACGGTGTTGCCATGGTGATGCCCGGGGCCCCCATGTTATCCCAATGGGACTGACACATAAATCTCACATTATACACAATTACAGCGCGTTAGCGCACTCTGTATGGAGCTTGTGGACAGTGGTCATGGAAGTACGGCCCGTTGGGGCCGTCCGATGCTGCTTGTGAAATAAAAAGGATTTGGGGCGCGCTAGCGCCCTCTGCAGGTTGGAGCCATTATTCACATGGAGAGGCTAAAAATGTACTTTTGATGTTTACTGACAAAGATTAATGGAATATCAGGGCAATAAAATGCAGTGTGGCCACGCTAGCGCTCTCGGTAGGGTTATGGCGCGGCAATGTAGGTGCTAAAGGAGGCACGGCCCGCGAGGGCCGTTCGATGCCGCTTGCGGCTTTAATTCTTTATTCTTTCTTTCTTTCTTTCTTTCTTTCTTTCTTTCTTCTGCTCTTTGAGCAGCAATTTGACCCCTGAACATAGTCGAAAACTCACCAAACTTTGCCCAAAATTCAGGTCCGGTGAAAAATTAATTTAAATGTGTGTTTCGTATTGGGGAAATAAAAAATGGCGCGACAGCGCCACCTACAAAAGTGAAAATACATTGCGCCTATGGAGGAGGGGCCAACGTCAACTTTGTCATAGAGCGACGGGATTCGGTACAGACATTCGTCATGTGACGACAAACTAAAAATATTATTGTGGCCACGCCCCCAGACAAACCGGAAGTCCGCCATTTTGACAGGAAGGTGGGAAAATGCTGAGTCAGCGTTTTCGCTGACATCGCATTTTAACGAACTCCTCCTAGGGCGTTTCACCAAATGAGCCCCAATTCGTTCCAGCTCATCTACAGATGTGGGGCATCAAAAGTTATCCAAATTTTTTGGCTAAGTTTTACGGTTTGTGTGCGGCGAAGCCGCAATCTTTACAAGAATTTTGCGACTGAACGTATACAACAAATTGCTCCCATTCGCACAAACAAACTCCGATTAAAAATCGGAAATATACATTTATTGACCTTTCACCCCCGAACGCAACAAATGTGAAAATGTGACATTGGCGCGATAGCGCCCCCTCTAGGCTGAGAAGAAAAAAATGCATTATGGGAAAAATATTAGTTTCTCGGAAATTGATAAAATACGGCACAAAAATAGTTGATGGCATCCCGGTCAAAAAAGCCAATGGGACCCATACCGTATTTTGTACGGTGTTGCCATGGTGACGACCGAAGCCCCCCATGTTATCCTAATGGGACTAACACATAAATCTCACATTATACACAATTACAGCGCGTTAGCGCCCTCTGTAAGGAGCTTGTAGACAGTGGCCATGCTGCTTGTTGAAATAAAAAAGATTTGGGGCGCGCTAGCGCCCTCTGTAGGTTGGAGACATTATGCACATGAAGAGGTTCAAGTGTACTTTTTATGTTTACTGACACAGATTAATTGCATATCAGAGCAATAAAATGTAGTGGGCGCGTTACACAGGTGTGGTGATAGAGGCACGCCCCTGACAAACCGGAAGTCCGCCATTTTTGAAAAATGCTCAGTCCACTAATTTACTGTAAACTGTAAATTGCTCCAATTCGCACATACAAACTCCATTTAAAAATCTGAAATAGACATTTTATTGACCTTTCACCCCCGGACACAACAAATGTGAAAAAGTGACATTGTAGAAAAAAATTCTGGGGTGCCAAAAAGGTTTCTCGGAAATGGATGATATTCTGTAGAAAAATAGTTGGTATCTCGATCAAAAGTCACTGGACTGTTATTCTCATGTCAGGAAAAGGCCATTCAAAAGTGTGGGGGACCTTCACAAGGAGTGGACTGAGGCTGGAGTCAAGAGCCACCACACGCAGACGTATCCTGGACATGGGCTTCAAATGTCATATTCCTCTGGTTGAAGAATCTGGTCTTCCATAACACCTCAGCAGTGCCACAGGCTGATTGCCTTAATGCGGTTACGTAGCATGGATGCTGTCATGTCAAGTAAAAGGACTAAGTACATATACAGGATATAGTTTATATAGTTTTCAGAGGGCCCACATTTCTTTGTTTAAAATTATTTTTTCGCAGATTTCATGTAATATTCAAATTTTCATTTTAAAAAGCCAAAATTTTCCACATTGAAAGAAAGGCTCGACATGTCACTTTGCATGCCATTAGTCTATATCATATATTAGTTTCACATTTTAAACTGAATTACATAAATTTACTTTTTCACGATATTCTAATTTTCTGAGTTTCACCTGTAGAAAAGACTCTACCCTGACAGTATTTGACCATTTAAGACAAACTGTGTGATGTATCTGAAACACAACTTAATCTGCTCTTTATGTCCGTGAACTTTCATCTTAATTGCTATTGACAATTGGTGCAGTATTTGAATGCTGCCTTTGTAGTTTGTCATAACAACATTTCTACACCAGAAAAATGACCACTTTAATTTCAAGCGTCTTAGTAATCATGCATTATTTGCTTACATTCAAGTAAACAAAACAAAAAAACATTAATATCAATAAGAGTCAAAAACAGGTGTTTTAACAAGACATTTATTGAATTGAATACTTCTTAAAGTCGACATTGACAAAACATTTATACATGTTTCAAACAATTGTCCATTGAAATAAACACAAAACATTTTCAATTTCTGTCATATTATGACATTTACATAATAGATACACATTTTTATTACAACATAAATACTTTTAAATAACCTTGTGAATACATTCAAACCTATTTACATCATACACAACAACAAAAAACAAGGATCACTAAGTGACAACTTAAATGTAGTTTAATTTAATATTATTTGAACCACTCTTGGTCTGGCCTGTCACCTAGAACCTGTTGCCCTGGGAGTCCTACAGAGGCGTAACACCCCTCACAACATAGCTCCTAGGATCCTTCAGGCGCTCAAACCTCTCCACCACGATAAGGTGGTAGGTTCAAGGAGAGGAAAGTTTATTAACATTATTAGTGTCATTACAATAGAATAGATGATATACATTGTGTTCATTATATCAAATATTATTATTTACGGTTATGAAAAATACATTATGAAATTAATGGGTACATTATTTAGTTAGTGCTAATTATAAATCTACACTATCATAAAAAAATACATGATTACAAATATTACCATTAGTGTCATTAAGAATACGTTAAAAAAGTACATAACATTACATCATAAATACAATGCATACATTATTATTGACATTTATATTACATAATTGCAGACATTTATTATTGAAGGACCATTTGAACCAGTCAGAATGGTTCAAAACCAGAGACAACAAACCTTACAGTATGTGTGCACGCATCACTGTAAGGGACAACGCACAAAATAGAATCAAAACTAAATCAAAGTTAAAACAATAAACAACCGAAAGCCCTAAAACTACAATGCCTAAATCAGCAAACACATGATCCATAGCTAAGAAAACCTCTGCAAATAAATATCTGAAAACGTGCCATTACTGAATCTCCATGATCCAAAATAAGCCTATCATCAAAATGGACTCAAACGTTACAAACACAAAAGTATATAACACCCAAAATGTTTCCAAAGACAAACACACACATTAATTACAAATACAACAAATACATGATTACTGCCAATTATACAAATGTTATATACAATTTTAAAAAAGGGTCAAAGCCGGGAATGCTCAATAATCAAGAGAGGAATGGACTGCTTAGGGCATGATAAAAAGGCATGGGAAGACAAAGTTGTAAGAGACATAAGACAAGTCATATGTAAGGAGCAATGAGATGAGCCGGCACAATAAACAACAGCTGTCCATTTTAACTATATAGTAAATCTAATCTAAACGTGGCGTTTCAATGCATTTTCCCCTAAAAGAACAAACTATCCCTTCATGGTCGCTAAAGTATGTTGGCACGACTGAACAGTCAATATCATACACACTAGAATTTAGATAGAAATGATCAATTAATGTCCCCCTCTCAGTTGTGGGAGATGTGACGTATTGAACATAACCTCTTTCTAGCAGAGACTTGTAGATTTCAATACGTCGTCATTAAAATCTCCCATTACAGCCACAGTGGCACAATGTGAGCTCAGCCAATTCAATAACCTGTCCAAGTTATATTGAATAGAGACATGGGATAAGACGGTGGTCTGTAAACTACTGCTATGATGATTTGGTGCTCTGAAAAATAGTTAACTAAACACTCCAAATCGAAATCTCGTACTGTGATTTCATAGTTAATGTTTTCCTCACAGTACATGCCAACTCCACCGTACTGTTGGCCACACAAACTAACCAGCGCTGTGTGGTTACTGTGCTGGTACGAGATACTACGGGGACGACTATGGAAGGTATAACCTTCAATTTGACAACTATCAAAAGATGAGTCTACAGATAACCATGTCTCTACCACAGCAATACAGTTAGGCTGCAAAAGCTGTGTGCGTGAAGCTAAGTCAGACACATGTCGGCTAATCCCTGTACATTCATAAAAAATACTGTCAAAACATGTGCCTCTTGTCTGTGCCAGGGCAAACTGTCGACCACGAAGGGAGGCAGGTTCTCTAACGCGGCTTAATGTTGTTCTTGCAGTAAATGGCCTTTCTGAAAAGTCTTGAATTACAAGACCCTCTAGACTTCGGACGCGACTTAAGGCCACATACGCCTGACCCGGGCTAAATATTTTCTTCAGGACACCACAGCTTCATCTACAGTTATCCCTTGTACTTTATGTATTGTACAGGCCCACGCGAGTTTAAGCGGAAACTGTCTACGCCTCTCGCGGTCTTTATTCACCTGTTCTTCAGCTGGTCCTATGCGGGTAGAACCAGTCAGGTCTGCAGGGTACGGGTCTGCTTCCTTCTCTTCGCGCCCACTCTATCGTCATCAAATTTCACGTAAATAGCTAAAGGAAGCCTTTTGTTCTGCGGATCTTCGACTATATGTGTTACAATGCACATACCCCATTTACTAGACCGTCAGAAAGATCTATGTTTTTACAAAGCACAACGCGTGCATTAACGCCGATATGCAGTGTCTCCGCCAAACTGGGTTTTTGGACTTTTTGTTGAGACACAGATGACACGAAGTTCCTTAATTTACCTGAGCCCTTATCGATCCCAAAATCACGCGCATCAATGGTCATCACTCTGAACAAACGCTGTTAAGTTTTCTTAAGTTATATTCCAAAACATTAACCTTTCTCGCGAAAAGATGCAATACGTCGGGCTCTTCGCCTGTTTCACGACGCTTCAATATATCTATGTCGCTTTGGAGCTGGGTGTCCTCTCGTACGCACTCTTAACCGGTTAAGAAGTCCGCGAAGGTACTATCTTGTGTCTAACAACAGTTTTTAACTCGGCTACTTTAAATAAATCGGTGAAAAAATAACGCCTACTTTTTCTTCATACAGAACCTTCCCCCCAATAGGAGCTAACTGATAAAAATCCCGACCGCAATCACGCAAACGTTTCCAAATCTAATCTCCTTATCGTCTGTTTAATTTGTACAACCGACCTCAATCCAATCAAACACCCTTTTGTCAACCATCGATATTTCGCGTTACAACATTTGAACATCGATGTATCTAGCGCGCAGTGTATTAACTTTTCTTCCGAGCTGTTTTGGTTTTTCTGGGGATTAATAGGAATACAAACGTCGAGTGGATGTCGCCGCTGTAAATTATATGCTGCTATCCCGGTCGGAGCCGTAATAAAACGCTGATGTTATCGGGACTGTGGCAAATAGGAGCCAATAACCGCGACGCTTCGTACTGAATAGCCCTAATCAGGTGACTCTTCCCCGGTGCCAGCTCCACCTGATATAAATACGTGCAATGGCTCAGGGTTGTACCGGCAACCTTGTCTAAGCACCATTGCCGTATTTTGTAAAAAATGGACAGCTGTTGCTCATTCAGACTTCGCACAAGTGCGAGACCCTCTGGACGACTCATAACATTTGTCCTCTCCAAATGACAAATGTCCTCGTTCCTTACAGCTAAGTCAGGGATGGGCCTTGCTCATGCTCAGAGGAGGCATCTCTGCAACATCTCTCCTAAAACTCCTCCTTCGACTCCAACCTTTCAACTTCCAGCTACTGGGAGATATCGGCCCATGCCTCTTCCAAAAGCTCTTCACATCCATTTGCTCTTGGATCTTCATCCAGATTCCTCAGCCTTCCACTTCAAAACGACACCTATTAGCGTCAACGATCGACTTAACCGAATGCACCGACCCGTCGATTAAAACACATTCCCCATTTCATAAAAGTCCTTTAATTGTTTCGTATGGAGCCGCTTTAAGGTCGGCTCATCGCGACGTAGGTAAGAATAATTGAAGGATTGCTTAGATCGGAATAACTCTGAATCTTTTTGTCTCTTGAAAACCGTGGCATATCTAACAATTGCGGGGCTGGTCCGCTCACCGTTTAGGACTGCACCTAAACGAATTCTGTAAAAGGAATAGCCTTTTTACATGTATCCGTTTGACTAAGTACACGGTATTCAGATACAAAAGAAGCCGATGCACATATCATTAAAAGTACTGTTCATTTGGCCTACTCTTAAGCGATCTATAATGTTGCGTCATCCAAATATCGTCGCAAGCCGAGATCACCCTCAAGCTGACTGATAGGTTTGCTCAATCTAACCATGTTGTTCCCGTCGGAATGAATTTCTACTTTACGTGAGAATTCCTTAAAGATTGCATGTTTGGTTTACGCCGATAAAACAGCTTCCTGCGCCGAGACATCACGATTATGCAAATAAACACGCCCAACTTTTCAATGCCTCTTTCCACTAACATTATCTTTGGAAGCTTGCTTTTTGGCAAGCCACCCAAGAGCAAAACCCATCTCCCGTCTCCGCGCTTAGAATATATGAAATTTATTATAACTATGCACGCCCACGCATCTACAACAAACTGAATATCCATATTCGCATCCCAAGCATCCAACAATTTTCGCTGTTATAATTATTAATCAGACTCTTTAACCCCCCGCTTTAAAACTACATTGAGTGTTGACCGCCCTTAAAGCCTGGTAACACCATTTCAAATGGTCTCCTGTGTTAAACGCCAGCTGCCAAACATGACTCCACACTATTCAATGGGAACATTCTCATCTACGACCAGCATTTTTTAAGCTGCAGTCATAAACGCCACCAGCTTCCTCTTTAGCATAATCGGTTCGCTGCTCCGCGTCTGTTTTTAATAAAAACGTACGCATGGACGGAGGACTGTGGGAAATTAAAGCGACACTTCTTTTTACGTTTTTACATGTTTTGGAGTTGACGCTTTGTAATGCTGCTTGCACTGAAGTAACTCCAATAAAAAGTTGGATCAGAGGTAATTCACAACTTACGTATTTATCAATAAACTCAATTACCTCCTTCTGTATTTTTAACTTTCGAAAGCTTGGGCATTTCGAACCCAATTAAACAATGCACATGCTGGGGCTTCCGCGCCTGCCTGAAACTCTACAGATAAAAGGAATCTATAATTTTCACCTATCGGTTGAGCCGGGGACTTAAGACTTGATTTATTTTGGAATTTGTGCCACCGTTGATCAAACAACGGGCAACAGTTGTGGGGTTGGCGGACGCAAAAGATCACATCTGTCTGCCCAATTTAAATCCTCTACTCTCTGGTACTACCTTCTATCTTTTAACAGCGCCTCCAGGACATTTCGCCAACGCAGATCTGCCGAACTAAATTGACAGGAACCACGCTTGGAATACGAGCTGGCGCACCATCGCGGATTAGTTCTTTTCAGTGTGGGTTGCCAGTATGGGGGCGTGCTCTAATAGCTTCAAAAAACGTAACCGCTATTTCAAACTGTAATAAATTTCAAAGATCTTCATCTGCAGCAGGGCATTATCCGAACCCTGACACGCCAGTTCCCTTTCGCCAAAGCATATGGAGGACTCTTCGATTAACAACCGTGCTCTACTTCCACATGTACAGAGCCATGAATAGAAATTTAAGATTTTACTCGCAAATCGACCGTCCCGCGTGCAATAACTGTTAATGAAATACGGCACAAAGTAATACGAAACGCGTCCTAGGGTTGTGAAAACGTATTACGTCCAAAGGGGGAACTCTTTTGGGAAGCATTTAGCCTCATTTTCCTTATCAGTGAACAAATAACTGGACTGTTCCCCTTCCGCGGAGCCAAATTCAGTACACCCTGGAAGTAAGTGGTCAAAGTCATCCTGAGCCATATCTTGCAGGCTATAAAGAAGGTGTCCTGGAACATACAATGACGCTGTCAGTCATGTAGATGCTCATCATCTAAATCTTTCATCCTCTCCCTGCACTTGCCTTGTCCCTCGCCCTCCTGTCCTGCCTGTCCCTGTGCCTCCTGCTCCCCGTCCCTTCGCCCCCTGTGCCTCCTGTCCTGCCTGTCCCTTTGGACCGCGCGTCCCTTCGCCACCCGCCCCTCGCCACCCGCCCCTTCGCTGCCCGCTCCTTCGCCGCCTGTCCTTTGTGCTGCCGTCCCTGTGCTTCCTGTCCTCCCCCCCCCTGTCCCTGCGCCATCTGTCCCTGTGGCAGTCTGTCCCTGCACTGTCTGTCCCACCTGAAGGCATCATTGCATTTAGATCTTTTTAAAGCTTATTCCCAATATGGTAACAATAGGGCAGGCTCGACCCCATCTGTCCTCTGCCTCCTGTCCCTCTGCCTCCTTGTCCCTGCGCCTTTCCCTGTCCTGCGCCTCCTGTTCCCTGCGCCTTCCTGTCCCTGCGCCTCCTGTCCCTGCGCCTTCCTGTCCCTGCGCCTCCTGCCTGCGCCTTCTGTCCCTGCGGCCTTCCTGTCCCTGCGCCGGTGTTGGTCCCTGCGCCCGTGGTCCCTGCGCCGGTGGTCCCTGCTCCATAGCATTCCTTCTTCCTGCCTCATGAACTCATTAACCACTTCTTCATCAAACTCTATCGTCCAAAATAATGCTGGTTGTTGCTTTAAGAAACGCAATCCGCGCGCCTTTCCGACCGTGTTCGACGTATTGATATTCATTAATGGGCCTTTGTAAGTAAGTTTTCGCTTTAATTTCACAGGTATATAACCGATCCGTTCCATTGCTACGACGCCGTAACAGCTTAGTGGTATCAATAATATTGAAAGGCACGCAGGTCGCCGGACCATTGAGTTCCCCCTTGGGACCCCTTTGGCAGAGCGTACATCTGCATAACATACTAATATTGAGCGCCACTAAATTGCTGTTAACAGTGTTCAAACACGCGAGTTTCAGGAGGCAATATCATCTAATTGTAAAATTGTTCATTGAGCATTTCAGCCGGCATTTGACCCTTTTTGACTTTAGAGTTTGCAAGTGCTAGCAGATCCACAAACTCCCTCTACAATTCAGCCATCGGACACCGGCGACGGACAACTTCTTACTGCATGTATGCTAAATAGTCGTCGAGATACAAGCCTCAGCAACAGCCAGCACACGTTTAGGATCACAGCCAATAAAATCATTACTTTCTACAAGGTAGGGACCTGGTTGATAAATAATAACTATAGCACACGCAACAAATGTAGTTCAGGGACCGTGTTCAACTTCCCTCCAAAACGCTCCTTAACCAAATTCAAAATTATCGCCAATTGTTGCTTAATTTGCCTTTTACGATTTCTGTAAGCAACACGAGTTTTGAGTTTTGTATGATCTATCTTTGTGATTTAACTTTACTATAGCGTTTTTACTTTCTTGCCTATGTTGGACTCTCTTTGTACTTTTGTTACTGGCGGCCCTACACCATCTTGTTTGTTGCTTTAAGTTATCTTCATACTTCTTTAATGCTAGCTGCCCGGAAAGCTTTTGTCTCTATTAGTCTACATCTTGTGTATATTATGTTGCGTCAGTGCCTTTTTCTTTTGGTCTATACTTTACCATTATCACTAGTATTTAAGTTTATTTGATGCCCTTGATTGCACCTTTATCTTCTCTCGTTATACTCTATATTGTCTCTATATTTAGATTGACTGCAGCCTTCTCCCTGTCTTAGTAATCTACATCATTCTTGTCTCTATATTTAAGGTGACTGCAGCGGCTGCTTGCAGCCTTCTTTCCTGTCTATAATCTACATTTTTCTCTATATTTAAGGTTGACTGCAGCGCTGCTTGCAAGCCTTCTTTCCCTGTCTATTTAATCATACATTTTCTCTATATTTTAAGGTGACTGCAGCGCTGCTTGCATGCTTCTTTCCCTGTCTATATCTACATTTTCCTATATTTAAGGTGACTGCAGCGCTGCTTGCAGCCTTCCTTTTTCTGTCTATAACTCTACATTTCTCTATATCTTTAGGTTGACTGGCAGCGCTGCTTGCAGCCTTCTTTTTCTGTCTATAATCTACATTTCTCTATATTTAAGGTTGACTGCCAGCGCTGCTTTGCAGCCTTCTTTTTTCTGTCTATAATCTACATTTTCCTCTATATTTAAGCGTTTGACTGCAGCGCTGCTTGCAGCCTTCTTTTCCCTGTCTATAATCTACATTTTCCCTATATTACTTCTCAATGTTCACGGAGTCTATCTTTAATTGTTGGCTATTTGATTTTTTAAATATTTTATGGCTTTTGTTTTGAAATGTACTTGCTTTAACTTATAATTGGTACATTCGTTTCAGGTTTGGATCTAGCTATAGTGACTTGGGCATCTACCGTCTTAGACCTAGTCTGTAACCCATAAGAAGTAGAACTACATTTGCAGCTTCCGTTAACCCAATTATGGGTCACAGTGTGTTTTTAAAGCAATTACAGTTTCATAAATGAATATTTGTTAATATTTTCTAGGTAGATGCTGCTAGTTGACAAAAGGCCTGGTAGTACAACCATATTTAAGCCAACGTCACTGAAAAACGTATATATATCTACCATAAAAGATCTGTGTTTGCTTGATCTCTACCTCGTGGCCCACGTATTAATTCTATGCATATTTTGTGGTCGTTAGTATACTGAGCCACATTAGAGCAGCCATCGCGCAAAGACTCATTGTATTTTTGATGCATTACTTTTAAGATGTTTAACGACCGCAAGTCTAATTTTTCCTATTGAATGTTTCTGTGTGCCACTAACAGCCTGTGAAATCGATCGCAAAAGAAACAAGTTACCGTCTGCCAACGATTTTATCATTTGTACACGGCACCATCTAACTTGAACCGGGGTGTCCAAAAAGAACTGTTGTTTTCTGGCTCTGCTACAGCGAGTCTCTCATAGTCTATTTTTAGGTTTGTACACAGTGCCCTACATAACAACATTTTCCTGAAGAGAGTAAAACCCAAAAGGCATCCTCTGTTGCACCGGTACACACAACATCCCACTCATTATTCACATTCACGATCATGTTTTTTCTCTTACGTGTGTGTGTGTGTTTTGGAACAAACGACTTGGCTTTAACTGACCTTTTACGCTTTGGCTTTTGTCAGAAGTGTAAGCTTCTGAGGGGAAATGACCTCAGGCGCCTTCACACTTCAGATCAAACCACCACGCACAACAACGGCCTGTGATCTCAAACAACTTTATAAAGCAAACTCCTAACACTCAGCTAACGCGAAAAAAATGAGCATACAAATCATTTGCAGGGCTCTAAAGTAAAACTACTACACTTTTAACCTTCAGGGTCAAACCATCCCAGTCGCACTACGACTGTGTGAGTCCACCACCGCGTATCTACCCGCTGTCTTAATGACTGCACAAGTGGTTGCCAACCATCGTGAGTAGCATGCAATCATAGTGTGCAACATCTCCCCTAAACCACCATTTCTAACTGAACCCAAAGAACCGGAAACAATAAACTCGTGCTCTACTACATTTGCAGCCCAGCAACCGGCGGGCCCTGACTCAAACTCAATGGTTGACCCATCAATAACTGACTCTTTGGCAAGTCTGAAGGTAGTAAGCGCTTCTTGCCCATGCAGTCAGGTCGTTTTTATCCCTAAGCTCTGTGTAAAATAGCATCACCTATCATAAAGTCCTGTCTAAATCTGCTGCAGCACAAAAACACACTCGACCACAGTGTGCCTAGCTAATGCCACCAGAGCTATGCGTGCACACTGCACCCCTCCATACGGGAACCTGCTATCACCCTGATGAAAACTACCCCTAACACAACTCGGAAATATCAACTGGAACACTATCTCCATTAACATATCAGCACACACAACATCCAAGTCAACATTACATACGATCGTTGTTTTTTTTCCTCTTACGTGTGTGTTTCTGTTTAGGAACGAACAACTTAGCTTTAAGTTGACCTTTTACGCTTTGGCCTTTGCGTCAGAAGTGTCAAGCTTCTGAGGCAAAATGACCTCAGACGCTGCACACTTAAGACAACCACCCAGACAACAACGCCTGTTAATCTCAAACAACTTATATGGAACTTCATAACACTCAGCTTAACGCGCAAAAATGAGCATAAAATCCATGCAGGCTGCTAAAAGTAAACTACTACACTTTTACCATCAGGGTCAACCATCCCAGTCACCACTACGACTGCTTGTGGAGATCCACCACCGCGTATCTACCGCTGCGTCTTTAATGACTGGCATCATAGTGTTTGGCCACACATTGTCAGTAGACATGCTATCATTAGTGTGCCAACATCTGTCTGTTAAACCATCATCAGGTCACACAGGAACCGCGAAAACAATAAGCTCACTCTCTACTTACATTTTGCAAGCCCAGCAACCGGCTGACTGAACTCAAACTCAAACGGTTGACCATCAAATAACTGACTCTTTGGGCAAGTCTTGAAGGTAGGTAAGAACTCATTGCCATGAGCAGGCGTTTATCCCTAAGCTTCTGCTTCTGTATAATAGCATCACCTATCAATTAAAGTCCTGTCTAAATTCCTTGCTTGCCTGCAACGATAAAACACACTGGACACAGTGTGCCTAGCTAATGCCACCAGAGCTATGGCTGCACACTGCACCCTTCCATACGGGAACCTGCTATCACCCTGATTGAAAACTATCCCCTAACACAACTCGGAATTATTCAACTTGGAACCACTATCCTCCATAAACAATATCAGCACACGCTATAACAGGACTTATGAACCTCCATCTTCTACATCGCTTACTACAAACGTGATGAGGCTTTCACTATTTCACTAACATCTATGTCAGACTGTTGCACAACAAATGCAAGACTTATCTCTGTTCCCTGGCTGTCAGAAGCGCTCTCCTCGTCGACAGGTGGTGGAACTGCGCGACGTGCGAGGAAGGCTGCACTGGCTGAAGAGGGGCTGGTCCTCTTCATCTACAAGTCACCAAAGAAAAAACAACATAAACCATTAGACATCTCTCAACTTAACCTTATCTCACTCTGTTCAGTGTAGCTGGTGTTGAAAATCGTATACATAAAAATAAAAAATCACATCAGCTTCACCTGTGTCCATGAAGCACCACTGGGGCGTCGCGGGAAACATGCGGTGAGTGATGCTCCTGAATCACCCCCACATCGACGAATGCAGCATGCATCTGAAAGATAATGGTTAGATTACTATTTCACGACAGATCATAGGTCAATTTCAAAAATCTGTACACACACCTCGTCCTCCAGGATAGCCGTTCCAGGCATGACCACGCTCGTCGGTGACGTTCGCTGGTGTCACCTCACGACAGCTGCCGCCACTTAGAGGACAACATTGTTAATAATCAAAGAAGTTCCCGTGTTATAAAACTTATTCAGCCTACTTTTAAACGACCACTGACCTTGTGTTCTCTCCTCCATTGAAGACACGGAGCTGGCAGATGAGCCGGGGTCTCACCTGCCACAACCTCTTGTTGACTTGCCCGCGCCTACAATAAACAAAATAACAAATAAGCATTAATTTCTTAGAATGTTTAAAGATCACAGTTTCTTAAAACACCCACCTTGCCGCGTGGGCCGGCGTCTCTTTGGGGCTAGGCACGCTTGCGACGCTCGCCTGCAGACGTCTAAAAAACAAAAGCAACAGACGTGGTTATATTTACCAAGCTCAGAAAAACCATGATTAAACAAACTACTTTTCACATGAGATCTGATACTTACCTTCTTTCCAAAGGAAAGGAGCCGTCATGCCCTGATCCATCAGCCGCCGTGTGATGTGAAGAGATGCCGCTCCATCTGCACCAGCATGGCAGGCCTGAACACGGCAAGGCGACAGGGAATCGGAGAACACAGTCTCCACCTCAAACAAGGAACAGACAGTATTTAGTCACAGCACTCACAATCTAACCATAGCTTTATAGAGTAGTACACTAACCTCCTGCGGCCGGCTAGCAGTTCCCTGGGCTCGCGGGGAGACCCCAGGCTGAGTGACAGAGATAAAACACAAAGCAAAGTCAGTTATAATGCAACTTCACGTGACATGCTTTAACAAAACAGGAACAAGTGTCTCACCTATTGCTGCCCTTGTTCGAACCTTGTCCACTTTTCAGAGAGGGCGGTGGGGGTGTTCACGGGCGGCGCTCGGACACCTCCACTGCTTGAAACCCTCTGGTGGCCGGGCAGCTGGCGGGAGGCAGACACCGGCGCAAACAGCGGCAGCGTCATCCAGCTCCAGCCTGCATGTAGCACGCCGCCACAGCAGACTCCGGGACGAGGAATGGGCATACCACGGTCGTCGCTCAGGTGGTCTGAAACCACATTCATTCACCCACGTTAATAAAACAACAGTATTAATATGGTCGACTTTAAAGAGAGACTGTACTTACCACCATCCCTGGCCCACAGCTCCCCCTGCTCTGGCGGAAACTTGTGCTGCCTACACGTGAAAGTAGCGGGTATCCCTAAAAAAACATTGTTAGCCACAAAAAAAGAACACTGTTACAGTATGCCGTCATTCTAAAAGAAAATAGTGCTTAACAGTTTGCAATTCTTTTAACATACCCATACGAAACAGCGTGCGGTGGTACGCCTGCGAAGGCAGCGGCCTGGAATTCTCCAGTCAGCACTACGCCGAGTGCAAAATCCACGACACACACCTACGATTACAACATTACAATTTTAGAACAAGTTATATTACAAATAATGAAGTACTTTCAAACCTCATAGAAGTGAAGTTTACACACCTTGGGACCAGCGTCCACAGACTACCATTGAGCTGGCCGAACTCCTCGCAGCTGGTCCAACGTCCCGGCACGTGGTGAGTCCGTGCAGCGGTGGCCATGAGGACACAAACGAGAGCAGGCTCTGGAACTACAAGAGAAGGACCAGAGGTTTCAAATGTGCTGAACTATAAGCAGACAAAAGTCAAACATGTTGCTAGTGCAACGGTTCCTACTGTACCCACCTCGGGCAGGGGTGAGTCTCAAACCACTCCCTGTGGATGTGCCAGGGGATCCCACCACGGGCTTCGCGCTGAAGCCGAAGGAATAGTGCCCCTCCTGATCGGCACGTTGCTGCTCCACGATGGAGCGCAGATGCGGAGCTTTCCCGACAAGGCAGAAACGAATTAGGAAACCAAGAAACAACAATGATGTATTTAGATGATTGTTCAGCACATTCAAAAGCTCACGACTATTCATTCCCTTCTCAATAAGAACTCTTGGAGCTTGCCTTCTTGTCGGGAGGACCCCCTGTGGCGAGCACCAGCCAGGTGCTGCTTCCCCGGACACGCCAGTGGGCCAACTTGGCGGACCGGTGTCGCATTAGCCGGGTCCACGGCTTCCAAAAGACAAGATAAAATCACTGTAATATCAACAGAATTAAAAAGGTGGGGAAAATATTTGAAATTCCACTTTACGTTCCTCGATGGGGGGCCAAAGAGGAGAGGATCGAGCCTGCCTTCCTCAGAACAGCGGACTGCCCCGGGAGCAGCTCGACAGAACAGCGGACTGGCCCCGCGAGCTCTCTCCTCGGGGAAAGCAGCGACTGCCCTGGAGCAGGCTCCGACGGAAACATGCCGACTCCCTCCGGGGGAGCAGCTCGACTAGGAACAGCAGGACTGCCCCCGCGAGCCTCCTCCTCAGGAAGAGCGGACTGTCCCCCGCAAGCAGCTCATCTGGAACAGCACACCTGCCCAGAACAGCTCGAACGGGGACAGGAAAGACTTGCCCCTCGAGCTCCTCCTCAGGAGACAGCGGCACTGCCCCGTGAGCTGCTTCTCCCTCCTCTCTGGCGCAAGGCGATCGCCCTGGACCCCTTGCCCGCGCGCATCTGAAAATACAAAAAGTGTTAATGGAGTAAACAACACAATGGTCAAATAATCAATAACCGGAAGTAGCCACGTCTTAAACCAAAGTAAGACTCTGTTAAACATAGAGAAACAACACTTTCATATCATTCCTAGCCTCAGTCATTGATGGTGCTGTAGAGGTACTGACCTATTCTGGCATCAATGGACCGAGGCAGAGATGACCACAGCTATGGACTGCGTATGACTCAGTCCACACTGTCCCAACACTAAAGATGAATCCAGGTTGCTGTGAAATCAACTTTCCTGTCCTCATAGTGTCCTCACAGACAGGACCAGACATGGACCATAGCCAGGAACCAGCAAAACCCAAACCACATAATCCTCAGACTTATCTAGTTTAAGGACCAAAAATTATCATTGAAGTGAGATTTAATCAACCCTGGCCAGACACAGTACCTTTGCCAACTGACAACCCAGAAAACACTCCAACTCCTCACGTGTTCACCCAAACAGTAACAAAAGAAAAACCGTTTGCCAACATAAACACTCCACATGTACAGTAGCAACTAAAACTATTAACTCATTATTTAGATTCCAATTCTTAGTGGACCCATCAGGTTAAAATCAAGGCAATAAACAAATAAGAGATGTACCACAAGACACAGAGCCACTACATTTAATGTTCACATGACACTTTACTGCTCCACAACATGCAAAGAATGACAATCATGAGCTAACAGTCTAATATAATTAGCTGCAGTTACATCTGTGTCAATAAACAGAGGCCACTATTTCTGCAAGACACAATAATAGGCAGAAATTATTACTCCTGTACATACACCCACACTTGTCACAGCAGAATGCCCAGAAAAAAACATCACCATATTTACAGTCAAATGCATTTTGTTTTGTGTCTCATCCCGCTTTTCCGTTGTGTCACGCAGGTTGGCGTGAAATATAATACATCTTATCGCCACAAGGGTGGCAGGATTGAAGTCCACTTCAGCTCTGCCGGCGCCGTAAACTTTTAGCTATAAACTGCCTTGTAAACTTTGCCTGGTCAGTGTGAGTAGTGCTGCGCGTAATGGCTGGAGTGGCAACAGACTGGCACGCTGTAGACCCGGGGTTCGACTCCCGTCTGAGGCACTTTTGCTCCGGTGCCTTTTTTTTCTTTTCTTTTTTTTTTTTTTTTTTTACATTTGATTATTGTTTTCATATACTGTACATGTATTCATGGTAAATACTTCCTGTAATTAATCTGTGACAAACATAAATATCCTTGCATTGATTTCATATTCCTGTTTTTAAAACACTGCTATTTTTGGTTGTGCAACAATTATCCTGTTAATAATATAGTTTAAAAAAATTGTCATTGACAATCGATCTGAACAGGTAAGGTTTTGTAAATGAAATCAAACATCTCTGTCCAATTATCCCACAATTATCAGTGGTGTATGAATATGCTCCGCACTGTCTGCTACTGCTGTATTCGAACGCACTCACTGGCTGCATCACGTTCTTTGTTATAATTTATCTAATCGCCCCAAAAATGTAATTTTTTTGTCGAGCACCCCCAAATGTTGTGCTTTATTGTCATAATCTTTATTTCAGTGAACACCAGTTTATAACCTAAATATAAACTATACTTACCTGTGGCTTAATAGCTCAGTCATAACGCGCAAGTTTCTGGTGCAGAATGAGCAGGGTTCAACACTATACTCCATGTGTTGAAAGCTTCTTACTTAAAATTATAT
>VHKM01001315.1:0-68511 GCA_007210695.1 Neogobius melanostomus
ACCCGCACGACACACGAGCAGAGAACTTACGTGCAACAAAACCAGCAACAACACACCAGCACGAAGACACCCAGCACCCACACCAGCAAAACACACCAGCATGACACACACCAGCACAACCACACCGCAACACACCCAGCAACACCGCGAGCCACACACACGACAGACAGACCCAGCACGACACGACCAGCACAACACCAGCAACAACACACCAGCAAAACAACACCCCGCAACGACACAGCCAGCAAGACACGATCCAGCACACATCGCCAGACAAACAAAACACCAGCAACAACCAACGAGCAACAATCACACCCAGCGAACAAAACACCAGCAACAAACACCCAGGCGACGGCTACACCACCGGAGTGCAAACCCACAGCAACAAGCACGCACAGCAACAACACACGAGCAACGACCACCTGAGCAAGCGCAACACCTCAGCAACATACACGACCCAGCAACAAACACCAGCAAGCAACACACCCAGCACAGACACGTCCGCAAAACACCCGCAACACCACCAGCAACAACACACCAGCAGACAACCACACCAGCAGACAGACACACCAGCAACGACACACCAGGCAACGACATCACCAGCAACGACACACCAGCAACAACGACACGTGAGCAACGACACACCGCAGCACAAACCACCAGCGAACAACAGCACCCAGCGAGCAAACCACCGCAACGACACGCGGAGCAAAACCACAAAAAACCCAGCAACAATCCACCCACAAAACACCGCAACAACACCAACAGCACAACACACACGAGCAACAACACCAAACCTAGGCAACAACACACCAGCACAACCCACCCGCAGGCAACAAACACCACCAGCAACGGAACCCATGCACACACACGCGCAACAAACCGACTGGCAACGGACACACGAGCAACAACCGAGCAACCAACACACTCGAACACACACCCAGCAACAACACACCAGCACAACAGCACGAGCAACACACACCAGCAACCAGACACGACGGCAACACAAGAGCAACACACACCAGCAAAACACACCAGGCAACAAACCGGCAAACGACAGCCACGAGCAAGACGACACCAGCAACATGACAACCGAGCCAACACCGCAGCAGACAAACACTGCGACGCAAAACAACACACGAGCAACACACACCGAGCAGAACAAAACAGAACACACAGCCGGCGAAACAACAGCACCAGCAACAACACACCAGCAAACACACTAGCAAGCAACACACGTAGCAACGACCACCGGCAAAACACACCAGCAACGACACGGACGGCAAGCAACACACCAGCAACAACACACCGGCCAACCCGAGCAACAACACCCTGGCAACCACACGAGCTAACAACCCCTAGCAAAAACCACGAGCAACCAACCGCCAGCAACAACACACCAGAACGACAACAGCAACAACACCGCGACGACACGCGAGAACAACACACAGCAGACGAACCTCCACCAACCCAGCAAGCGAACACTCAGCAACAACCCAGCAACAACACCCAGCAAGAACACCTCAGGCAACAACACCCAGCAACCAACACACCAGGCAAAACAGCACCAGCAACAAGCACCACCAGAGACAACACACCAGCACAACACAACCAAGCAACGACCACCAAGCAAACAACCACAACACACGACGGAGCAAAACACCTACGGCAACACCATCCGCAACACACCGAGCAACACAACCGCAGCAACAACACACCGCCAACACAGGCGGAGCAACAACACACGCAGCAACAAAAACATACCAGAACACACGCCAGGCAACAACACACTGCTAACGGACCACTACCAGCAACAAACCACACGAGCAACTCAAACAGTAGCAACAGAACACTACGTCAGCAACAACACACGCAAACACCCCACAACCCACCCAGCAGACACACCAGCAACACACACAGCACGAACACCAGCAACGACACCAGCGAGCCGGACACACCGGAAGCAACGAACACAGCAACGCACACCAGCGAACACACGTCACGGCAACAACACGCCAGCAACACAGCCGGCAACAACACATGCCACGACCACAGCACATCACACGGCAACGACCACCAGCAACAACACCAAGTCAACAACAACGAGCACACGAGGAGCAACGCACTACGAGCCGACACACGCAACTGACACACAGCAACGACACTACCAGCAACGACACACCAGCACAAACACAAGCACAATACCCAGACAACACACCGAGCACCAACACACCCAGCAACAACACCCGGCACGAAAAACCGCAACAACACACCGCAGGCAACGCACTACGAGCAACAACACACCGAGCAACGACACAGCTGAAACCACGCAACAACACACCAAGGCAACGGACACCCCAGCCAACACGCACGAGAACAACACACAGCAACAACACGACAGCGCGCACACACCAGCACAACACCCACATACAACCCACCAGCAAAACACACCAGCAAACACACGCGCAAACACCAGCAACAACACAACGGAGAAAAACACCGAGCAACGCACAACGCAATCAAACACCACAGCAACACAACCGAGAACAGACACACACCGAGCAACACCACACGAGCACAACCAGAGCAACAACACACGAAGCAACAACACACCAGCCACTACACCAGCAACGACACACCAGCCGAGCACGACGAGCAACACCACACCGCAACAAACACCAGCAACACACGAGGCACGTAACACACCAGTCACCGGACACACCAGCAAACACACACGAGCCAAACAACACACCGGGAGCCAACACACGAGCAACAGACACCAGCAACAAACAACGAGCAAACAACACCGCAACAACAACCAGGCGGCAACCGACAGCACCGCAGTCAACAACACCCGAGCAGGATACACGCACCAGCAAAACAACACACAGCACGACGATGACCGGCAACAAACACCCAGCAAAACACACCAGCAAGCAACACGACCAGCAAAACACACCAGCAACAAACACTGAGCACAACACCACAGCACAACACACCAGCAACCAAAACACCAGCAAGCACAAACTAACCACGCAGACAACACACCAGCAACGACGCTACGAGCAACAAACACAGCACAACACACCGGCACAACACACCGCAGCAACGCCACACCGGAGCAACGACACACCCGCAACGACACACCTAGCAACAACACACCAGGCAAGAAGCTACACAGCAACGACACCGGTCACCAGGCAACAAACACACCAGCACAACACGCAGGCAACCTACACACCAGCAACAACACACCAGCAACAGCACACCAGCAACGGACACACCAGCAACATACACACCTAGCAACAACAACCGGAAGCAACGACACACCCGCAACGGACACACCGCAACAACACACAGCAACAACCACCAGCACCAACACGAAGCCAGCAACCAACACACAGCCAACACACACCGAACAACCACACCAGCAACAACACACCAGCAACAACACACCAGCAACAACACGATACGCAGCCAACATACCACCAGCAACGACACACCAGCACGACACACCAGCAGAGCGACACCTACGAGCAACAACACGAAGCCAGCAACCAACACACAGCCAACACACACCGAACAACCACACCAGCAACAACACACCAGCAACAACACACCAGCAACAACACGATACGCATAAAAACACTACAGGCAACGACACCACACGCGAGCAAACAAGACACAGGCAAGCAACACACCAGGCAAAACATCACCAGCAACAAAACACACGAGCAACGAACTCCAGCGCAGCAACGCACCAGCAACGAGCACACCGCAACGGACACAGCCACAGCAACGACACACCAGCAACACACACCAGCACGACACACCAGCAACACCACCAGCAAACAACACATCCAGCAATCACACACGAGCAACGCACCAGCACACAGGCCGAGCAACAACACACAGCACACACACCAGCAACGAAAACCACCAGCACAACCCACAACAACACACGAGCATAACAACACCCGGAGCAACAACACACAGAGCTACCAACACATCCCGCCCACACACGGCAGCACAACACACGAGCAACAAACACCAGCAACACACACCAGCAAACAGCACACCGCAACAACACACCAGCAACAAACACACCATGCAACAAACACACGAGGCAAAAACCAGCAGCGAGACACCAGCAACAACTTACCACAACAAAACACACCCGCAAACAACACACCGCAACAACACACAGCAACAAGCACACCGCAACAAACCACGGGCAAAACACACCAGGCAAAAACCAGCAGCGAGACACCAGCAACAACTTACCACAACAAAACACACCCGCAAACAACACACCGCAACGACAACGGCGAGCACAACCGACGGAGCCACAACCGCGCACAACACAAGAACAACAAACAGCAACAACACAGAGCACACACACCAGCAACAACCACCACAACGGCAGTGAGCAACAACACCAGCAACAACACAACAGCAAACAACACACCAGGCAACAAAACACAGCAACAACACACCGCAACAACACACCAGGCAACAACACACCAGCAACCAACACACAGCACACGACACCCAGCAACAAACCCAGCACACAGACCGCAACACAACAGCAACGCACCAGCAACACAACACCGTGAGAAACACACAGAGAACAACACACAGCAAACAACACAAAAACCCAGCAACAACACAAAGCAAACAACACACCAGCAACACATAGCCAGGCACACAACACACCAGCAACAAACACACAGCAACAACACGACGGCAAAAAACCGACAACAACCAGCAAAACCCACAACAACGACACAGCACAACACACCCAGCAAGCAACACAGGCAACAAACTCGAGCAACGACACGGACCAGCACAACAACACCAGCAACAAACACCCAGCACGACAGCCCCAGCAACACAGCACCAGCAACGAACACCAGCACAACACACAGCAACGACACACGAGCATTCAAAACACACCAGCAACAACACACCAGCAACAACACACCAGCAAACGACACACCAGCAACAAACACACCAGCAACCAAAACACCCGCATACAAAACACACCGCAGCAACGAACCCAGAAACACCTGGAGCCAACAAACGAGCAAAACACCCAACAACAACACAGCAACAACACACCAGGCAACAACCACCAGCCAACCACACCTAGCACACACACTCAGCAACACACACCAGCAACAGACACACCGCAGCAACGACTACACCAGCAACAACACTACTCGCAGACAGACACACCCACAACAACACGACGGGAGCAACAACATCACCAGCAACAAAACCAGCACGAACATCTACGAGCACGACACACCAGCAACATCACGACCAGTCACGATACCCAGCACGGACACACGAGCACGTGACACGGAGCACAACACTACCAGCAAAACACACAAACGCACCGCAAACACACGAGCAACACACACCAGTCAAAACCACCACCAGGGCAACGAACACCAGCGCAACGAACCGATACACACACGACGAGCAACGGAGCACGACGGCCACAACACACCGCGAGCAACAACAGCACCCAGCGACAACACACGCGGCAACAAACACACGAGCACAACACACAGCATTACAAATCACACGAGCAACCAGCACACCAGCAACAACACACCAGCAGACAACACCCGCAACGAACCAACACCAGCACACACCAGAACAAAGACACAGCAACAACCACCCAAGGCAACGACACACCGGGGGCCAACGCTCCTGCAACACCACACCCAGCAACGGACACACCAGCATACAAGCACACCAGCAACGACACACCCGCATACAGAACACGCCGTCGCAACAAACACCAGCAACAACACACGAGCAACGTACCACTTGACGAGCACACAAGACGCACCATGCAAACAAACCACCAGCACCAAGCACACCCGAGCAAACAACACACCTCAACGACACACCAGCAACGACAGCACCAGCAACAACACACCAGCAAGCGACACACAGCAAACCACAATACACCAGCAACAACAAGTGACCAGCAACAACTCACCACCAGAACAAGCACACCAGCAACAACACCACCGAGCAATCAACACACCGCAAAGACACACCCATGGCAACACACCACCACAGGCACAACACACCGCAACGACACTCAGCAAAGCAACACATCCGACACACCCACCAGCAACAACCCACGGGTGAGCAACAAACACCACAGCACGAACACCGAGCCAACGGTCACACAGCACGACACACTCCAGCAACACAACACCAGCAACAACCACCGACAGCAACAAACACAGCCAGCAAACAACACACCAGCAACAACACCAGCAAACAACACAGCGGAATCAAACACGATCCATGCAACAACACACCAGCAACAAAACACACCAGCACACGAACACACAGCAGACACACAGCTACACCCACCAGCAATAGACACACAGCAAAGACCAACCGCAACCGACGACACCAGAAGCCACCATGCAAACAACAACACCAGCATAACAAACAGACCACCAGCAACGATACACACCGAGCAAGAATCGGGACGAGCAACGACTACACGCAGCAAACAAACACCAGCTAACGACACACCCAGCAACGACACACCAGCACAACCACCGCATACAGGACACCCGAGCCAACAAACACACCCAGCATACAACACACCAGAACGGAAACCCGCAACAAGACACACAGCAAGTACCACACCAGCAACAACACACGAGCTAACAATCACACCAAGCAACTGACACACCACGCAACAACACACCAGCAACAAACACACCGAGCAACAGACCACCAGCACAACACACCCAGCAACAAAACACACCAGCACAACACACCAGCAACACACACCAGCAACGACACACCAGCAACAACACACGGCAACAACACACCGCACTAGACACCTACCAGCAACGACATACCAGCAACAACACACGCAGTCAACAACACACACAGCACACAACACACGAAGCAGCAGACAGACCGACAACAACCACACCAGCAACAAACACCAGCAACGATCACTACCAGCAACAAACACCATGCAAACGCACACGAGCAACAACACACCACGCCAACAACACTACCAGCAAAACAACACACGAGCAACAACACGGACACGGAACAACACACCAGTCAACAACACACGAGCACAACACACCAGCAAGCGACACAACCAGCAAAACACACCAGCAACAACCACAGTCAGCAACACACCACGAGCAACGACACACCGCGGAGCACAACACACAGCAACAAACACACCAGCAACAACACACCAGCACAACAACACCAGCAACAACAACACCAGCAACAAACACTAACGCAGCAACGTACACACCACAACAACACCGACGCAAACAGACACTCCAGCAAGCAACCACACCAGCAACAACACAAACCAGCAACTGACATCACCAGCACACAACACACCAGCAACAACAACCAGCACATACCACCAGCAAACGACACCCAGCAAACACACCAGCAACAACACGCACCTCAGCACAACGACATCTCTGAAGCAACAACACACACGAGCAACGACACCACCAGCAACAACACACCAGCAGACAACACACCCAGCAACTGACAACCAGCTACAACACTAACCAGCAAACGAACACCTCACTGACACAACACACCAGCAACAAGCATCACCAGCACAACACCACCAGCCAACGACACACCAGCAACAACAACACAGCAACAACACCGAGAACAACAACACGACCGAGCACACAAAACCACACCGAGCACAAACACAGCAAAACACGACGAGCAACGGACCACACCCAGCAACAATCACACAGCAACAACACACCAGGCAACGGACACACCAGCAACAACACACAGCAACAACACACCGTCATACAACACACCAGCAACAACACACGAGCGAACAACGACTACCGAGCAATACACACAGCAGACAACACACCAGCAAAACACACTGCAGCGAACGACACCCATCACAACAAGCACACCGAGCTAACAACACAACGAGCAACAACACTCAGCAACAACACGACCGAGCAACAACACACAGGCAACGACAACGAGCAACAACACACCAGCAACAACACAACGAGCAACAACACACCAGCAACAACACCACAAGAACATCAGCAGCAACTCACACCCTGCCACACACCTAGCACAACACACCAGCAACGACACATCGCAGCAACAACACACGAGACAACAACACCAACACAAACAACAACCAGCCACACACAACCTAAGCAACAATCAGACGCGAGCAACAAGCACACGGAGCACAACACACCAGCAACAACACACGGAGAGCAACGGACCACCAGCAACAACACACGAGCACGACACACCCAGCAACAACACACGAGCAACAAACACACCAGCAACGACACACCAGCAACAACACCGAGCAACAACACACCACAACCGACACACCAGCAGACAACCACGAGCAACAACACACCAGCAACAACACACGAGCAGACGACACACCTAGCAACTAATCCATGACCACAACAAACACACTCAGCAACGACCATCACCAGCAACAACACACCCAGCACATACACACCTAGCAACGCACACGCTGAGTCACCAACTACACCAGCAGAAACACCACCGAGCAACAACTACACCAGCAACACAGCACTCAGCAACAACACACCAGCACAAACACACCAGCAACGACACTACCAGCAACAATCACACCAGCAACAACACACCAGCACGACACACCAGCAACAACACACGCAGCAAACACACACAGCAACAACACACCGCAACAACACTACCAGAAACAATCACGAGCCAGCAGACAACACACCAGCAACAACACACACGCAACGACACACCAGGCAACGATCCACCCGCAGCACACAAACACACCAGCAACACATCACCAGCAACAACACACCAGCAACAACACCAGGCAACAACACACCGAGCATAACCACACCACCGCAACAACACATCCATAGGCAACGAACACACAGCATACAATCACGACCCAGCAACTAATCACACGCAGCAACAACACACCGGAGGCAACAACACACCAGCAACGACACACCGACACAACACACCGAGCAACAAATACCACCGCAACAAAACACCAGCAACAACAACAACCAGCAACATAACACCACGAGCAACAACACACCAAGCAACAAACACACCAGCAACAACACACCAGCAACGACACAACCAGCAACGACCACGCAGCACCAACACAGCACAGCAACACACACCAGCAGGAACAGACACTCCACGCACGCAAAGCAAAACACACAGCAAACACACACCACAACAACACGGACGAGCAAACAACACACCTAGCATACAACACGACCAGCAACGCCACACCAGCAAGCTAACAGCACCAAGCAACAACACACCCAGCAACAAAACATCACCGAACAACACACGAGCAACGACCACACCAGCAACAACCACACCAGCAACAACACACCAGCAAACAACACACCCAGCAACAACACACCAGCAACAACACACGAGCAACAACGACACGCAAGCACGACACACACCCAGCAGAGACACACACCAGCAACACACACCGGAGCACAACACCGGGACGAGCCGAGCTAACAACACACCAGCATTACAACATCACAACAACAATCACCACCGCTAACTAATACACTCACGGGCAACATACACACCAGCAACAACACTACCGAGCAACAAAACATACACCAACACAACACACCGCAACGAGTCCACACGTCACAACGACACAGGACAGAGCAACAACACCACCAGCAACCACACACCAGCAACGATCACACCAGCACAAACAGCACCAACAACACACACCAGCACAAACACACCAACAAACAACACACAGCCAACAGACACACCGAGCAGCACAACCACACCAGCAGACGCACACACCAGCAACAAACACACCAGCACATACACGACAGCAACACACACGAGCAACGATCATATCCCAGCAACAACACGACCAACCAACAACAACGAGCCACAACAACACACCCAGCATACGGACACACCGAGCAACGACACACCCAGCAACAACAACTCGCAACAACACACCATGCAAACAACACACCAGCAACAACACACCAGCAACGAGGCACACCCAGCAATCGACCACCCAGGCAACAACCACAGAGCAACCAACACCACCAGAGCAACAACACCACGGCACGACACCCAGCAACGACTACACCAGAGCAACAACACCACGCGAACAACACACCAGCAACAACAACACCAGCAACAAGCACCCAGCAATCAACCGACACCAGCAACGACACACCAGCAACACACACCAGCAACCACACACCAGCAAGCAGACACACCAAGCAAACAACACACCAGCAACAGACACACCAGCGAACAACACCACGCGAACAACACACCAGCAACAACAACACCAGCAACAAGCACCCAGCAATCAACCGACACCAGCAACGACACACCAGCAACACACACCAGCAACCAACACACGGCAACAACACACGAGCAACAACAACACACAGCAACAACACTGAACGAAGCAAACAGACAACGACACCGAGCACACGACTAACACGAGTCTAACAACTACACTAGCAACAAACACAGGGCAACGGACACAACGTAGCAAGGCAACATCACCAGGCCAACCAACACACCAGCGCAACAACACACCAGCAAACAACACACCAGCAATACGACACACTAGAACAACACACCAGCCAACAAACACAGCAACAGACACCACACACGAACACCGAAGCAACCAACACACCCAGCAACGACACCACCGAGGCGAACAACACACCCAGCAACAACCACAGCAACGATCACACCTACGACAACACACGCAGCACAACACCAGCCAACAAACAGCAGCAACCAACACACCACAGCACGACACGACCAGGTGCAACCAAACTACCAGCAACGACACACCTAGCACACAATCAACAACAGAGCAACAACACACCAGCAACCAACAGCAGCCAAGCAACTGAATCACCAGCAAACATATCACACCAGCAACGACGACCACGAGGCAACAGACACACCGCAACCAACACATCGAGCACACAACACACCAGCAACAAACACGTCTACGAGCACACAACACACCAGCAACAACACGACCAGCAAACGACACACCAGGCAACAACACACCAGCCACGACACACGAGCAACAACACACCAGCAACAGACCACACCAGCAAGCAACACACCGCAACGGAGCACACACGCAACAACGACGGACGAGCAAGACACACCAGCAAAACTAACACACCAGCAAGGACAACACACCGCAAACAAACCATACGACGCAGAACAACACACCACAGCAACGACCATCACGAGCAACAACACACCAGCAACAACAGCACCAGCAACTCGACAGCCCAGCGTAACTCAACCACCACAACGACACAACGAGCAAACACGACCGCAACGACACACCAGCAACAACAACACGAGCATACAACACACCAGCAACAACACACCAGCAACAACACACCAGCAACACATCGACAGCAACACACACTACCAGCAACAAACACCGAGCCACAACACAACCAGCAACACAACCAGCAACGAACACACGACAACAAACCACACCGAGCAGAGCCAACCCCACAACGACCACCAGCAACGACACCACGAGCAACACTACACACCCAGCAAACAACAATCAACAGAAGCAACAACACACCAGCAACAAACACACCAGCAACGACCACAACGAGCGGACAACACCGCAACGGTGAGCACCAGCACAACACACGAGCAACAACACACAGCAACAACACACACAACGACACGACCCAGGCAACGGAACACAGCAACCACACAACCAGCCAACAACACACCTAGCAACAACACCCCAGCAACGGACACACCAGCCAATACGACACCACGAGCGAGCAACAACACACCAGAATACAGCGCACCAGCAACATGAACACGACGAGCAAACAACACACCGTAGCGCAACAACCACGACCAGCCAACAAAAACCATGCAACGACACTACGAGCACAACCACGACGATAGCAACAAACACCAGCCAAAACACACCAACCAAGCCACACCAGCAAACCAACACACCAGCAACAACACACAGCAAACAAACACCAGCCCATGCAAGCGGACACACCGATCAACAACACACGACAACAACCACAACAGCCAACAAGCCACCAGCAACAACCACACCAGCAAACACACAAAGCCGCCGATGCCAGTAAAGCACAAATCTCCTCCAACAGGGACAGGACGCCATGGTTCATCAGTATGACCACTTAATAAGCTATACTAATTTGTTAGGACTGATCAGTCCAAGCTTTTAGTTTAAATTTTACTTTTTGTCCTGTTTCCTTCTTCTTTAAAACATTATCCAGTAAGCATCAATAGTTGAATTTGTAAATTCAAAAGTCAATATGGTTACAATGACTAAATAATACTAGAACACATAATCAAAGTCAATGCAATAAAGATAAATTCGTATCCAAACCTATTTTCTACTGATGGCACCAATGACAATCTATATATGGAATGAAATTGGTGGATAATTAATAGTTTTTTCTGTAATTGTTGGACCCGGATCTGCAGCAGAGATCCGGGTGTACGTCAACGAAATGGAGCATGTAGAATAATTCAAAAACGATGTTTTTGTGCTGGAAGTAAACTGACAACAGAGTAATATAGATGTCGTTAACCGGAGTGATAAGACAATCGGTTACAGACTGTTGATTTAGACATGACACCTAGTTTAGAACAAATTATATATAGTATGCGTGAAAACCATTTAACCTACATTGCAAACTTATCGTTTCGAAACAGGAACAATTTCAAATAAAATGAAAAATATGCAAAAGTTCAACCTATAAGTAAAACGAACACAACATCTTCACTAACCTACAACTTCTCGCTGCCGTCCCCCAGTTTCCATAATCTTAGAGAACTATTTATAAACAGCAGACTGGATTAATTTCATAGATAAGCATAACTAATCAATGAAGGTCAGTATGGTTTCGCAGCAGCAAGGTCAACTTCAATGCGGCCATCATCATGCCAATAGAAGGTAGGATTACTAATATGATTTAGAGCGAAAGACAGTAAACACGCAGCTGGAATTATTCATTGAACTTGAAAAAGGCATTTGATACACTTAATCATTCTAATATATTAAAAATTAGACTGTATGGGCATAAGGGAGTGGCTTTGAGCTGGATTCAAAGCTTATTTACACTGGGAGACAGGACAGTATGTAAGATGGGGCGAGGTTTACATGCAGGATATTTTGGACAATTGGGGCGGTGCCCACAGGGGTTCTATCATAGGCCCAAAGTTTTGCAATTTTGGTTATTAATGACAATTAATGGTCTAACATTATTAAATAGTGGATTTTCGCAGATGACACCAAGTCTTCTATTCCAATGACAATTATAGTAATTTAGTAACTAACATAAAACTGTGAACTAAGTTAAATTAAAAACATGGGATGACATTAATAAAATTTGTCCCTCAACCTAAAATAAAACCGAAATAATGTTTTTCCGGAGCTGGTTAATATAATGGAACCGAGCCAGTAAATATAGACGTGGTGTAGTCTTAGATACAGTATTCTGAAATTAATTGGCTGTGAGGAGTCACTCATTGACAGTAAATTAAGCTTGGAAACCCACCAAAGATCACACAAGAGTTAAAGTCTCCAAAAGGTATCTCAATCAGTTTAACTAAAGCAAAGTTATTCTAAATTAACAATGATTTTTGTTAATTAGTTCATTAGTTTTGTCAATTTAACATATGGTAGAGTTGTCCGGCGAAGTAACTAAAAGTGCTCCATTACACCCCCTTGTTATCACTCCAACACGTGCTGTAAAGGAATTATACATAAAGTATTAGGATATCGTGAGTAGCACTAATTATTATTTTCTGCCAGCTGCTGAACTGGTTTAAAAATGTTCTGCATTTAGTTGATTTATCTACTGCCCAACTTCTGTTTAAAGCCAACAAAAATGCACTACCTGCAAGGATACAAATGCTTTTTGCACGCACAGAAGGGGGATATAACCTGAGGGGGTGTGATAACTTTAAGGTTCAAGCAGTGTCTTCCACTAGGAAAAGTATGTGTGTGTCTGTATGTGGAGTTAAACTCTGGAACAAATTGGGGGCAGAATTTAAGCAATGTCCTAATATTCATCATTTCAAATCAAGATATAAAAAATTTGTATGGTCATTGTACCAGAAGGAGGAATGGGTACTTTAATTTAATAATGGGATTTAATAATGGGTGTCACAAAGTGCTGTATACTTTAAAGGTCAGATCTAACTATTAATGAAGTATATTGTGGTTGTTACTATTATACTATTGCAGTTGTTATTGCCATTGTTATTGTTGTTGCTGTTGTGTTGTTATCATCACTATTTAACTTTAAACTTTAAATGTAACAGTCTAGGATTAATACCTAACAATCTATAGATTATTCTTAAATCACTTAATCGATTCAGACAGCAGTACTGCTATTGATGCTGATGGTAATATAGAGGAATTAAATTCTTAGAAGTAAACATGCACATATCTATGTACTCCGCATTCAACATAACCGTAGTATAGGGCAGACAGGTGGGGACGGCAGCTCGAGGAAAGCCTCTTCTGGCAGCAGACTCCTAACATTGTCTCTTTTAATGCATAGTATAGGACACTTAACAAAGGATGGTCCTGTTGCTCGGGGGCTGCTCCCTCTGGCAGCAGGTCCAGTCACAGAAAAGGAAAAAACAACAAAACAAAACAAAAACCCGAATCCCGAGTATTTTATGTATCATTCAAACACTTTGATACAGAGTAATGTTATATGGGTTGTAATGGTGATGATGAATAACGGTAATGCCAACATGGTAATGATTCTGTATGGGAGACAGAAATAAACACTGGTTGTAGCGTGTGAGATACTGTGAATGTTGACCTGGTATAATGCAGTATGGCATTTGTTATATGTAACCAACTCGGTTGATAGTTGTTTTGGTAGAAATATGCAGTGTTGTTATTTATTGTTATTTAAGTTTATGAACAGGGGTGGGAGTCAATAAGCTTGTCTTTCCCACTCCTTTTCGAGCTAGAATGTATATTATTTTTCTTTTAGTTTTTTCTTTTATTGTGTATATATATTTTTCTGTTTTTTGTGTGGATTTTGTGCCTTAGCTCGAAATAAAACTCAACAAAACTCAAACAATACGTGAATTTGCATTTTCCAACCAAATGTGCCAATCACTTTAATTTTCCTACGGTTTTCCGTCACATGGCAACATATCAATGTAATGGTAGGGAGAACAGCGCCCCCGCATAACAACCTCACTACATCACCGGTATGCCACCACGCCACCCCACACCACACTAGGGCCAGCCACAACCACCACACGACCGGTCACCACCCTGCCATCACCCCACACTAAAGAAGAGTATTTTATCTGCTTGTCTTATGTGAACAGAGATGAGATTATTATTCACCAAATGATTTCATCTTATTTTGAAGGAGACGGTTTTTCTCAAACTGCACTTGTGTTTCTGTTCTGTTTCACTGGAGGTTTTTGGTTCAGGGATTAAGTGATGGTGAAGTAACACAAAGACTCTGTTTCAGTCAGACTGTTTTCGCTCGCTGGTTTTGCAGTGATTGTTTTGGGCGTCACTTTGAATGAAATAAATAAATTAAGGGACCGGGTTCTGCAAACCTTTCCCGTCTCTCAAGGACTCGTAAGAATGTGATGATCAATAAATAAGTGTGTCTGCTTCTGGAAGCTGCAGACTAACAACAGTGTTTGTTATGACATATATGATGATTTGGCGCCCTCTAGTGCACTACATTTGTAATTGTTTAGCTCTGGCTGGGATGTTGGACCAGTTTTTTGTGTAAATTGACACATTTTATTTCTGCAAGAAATATTATTGAACTTGCATAATTAACTTAATATTTGTAACCAACTTCTAAAAACGAACAAAGACTGGCAGCCACAGACGGGCTAACGTGGGGCTACTTTCTTAGCCCCTTGTTAGCCTTCGTTAGCCCTCGTTAGCCCTCATTAGCCCCTCGTTAGCCCCTCGTTAGCCCCTCATTAGCCCTCGTTAGCCCCTCATTAGCCCTCGTTAGCCCCTCATTAGCCCTCGTTAGCCCCTCATTAGCCCTCGTTAGCCCCTCATTAGCCCCTCGTTAGCCCCTCGGTTTGTCCCATGGTTCTGACCCGTTCCTCTCGGTTTCGTCCTAGTTCTGACCCGTTCACGGCGCCCTCTGCTGGAGTAAACGTGACTCTGACTTGAGTAATTATTTCAGCAACTGAAGAGACATGTGCTTTCAAAATAAAACCATAATGATCCAGCCAGTTTCCTCTTGTTTTATTTTGAAACAAAGTTGATCAGAAAAAGGAGGATAATAAATAACTGATTTGTACAAAGGTTTTTATCTTCGTCAGATTGAAACGTCCAAACGTCTGTAAATGTGATTCTTTACCAAAATAAAAACCAATCAAACTGTGAGACAAACGTATGTGACCCGTATGTCATCGCTGTTGTGCATGTTTTAGGCTGAACCCAAACCCGTTTTTCCTGAAGCAAAGCCTCGTTGTGAGTTTGATTCTGACAGGACTTTAGACGGGACGTTTCCATAGTAACCCATTCAAACTAATGTCCAGAGCTTACGGTGCGTTCAAGGACACTGGACACGCCAAACACAAACTCATAATTACACCTTATAAACTCAGAGTTCAGACACAGGAACGGCGCCCCTAGTGGAGGAGCAGCTAATGATTAAACTGTAACAAAACTGCACCAGTGACGTTACTTTGTCGTATATGAGCATAAAACTTTACTAGCCTCCAAAATAAAAGCAGCTGAAGTGTAGACTTTGCTTAGAGCAGTGATTCTATAAAACACCCATATGTTCAAATGTGATTTATTTGACAGGGAACAAGATCAAAACATTCTCATGTTTTAGATGCTTTTTACAGAGGATAGAGCTCATTTCCATCTGTCCGTGAAATAAAAGACTTCATTAAACTAATTATTATGTTTTGTCAGAAGTTTTAAGTCAAACTATCTTTTCTGAATACGTCCTCACCTTTAGGCGCGGAATATCCTGATGAAGAGTCACTGAAGGATATGGGTTTGTTGTAAAAAGTACTGGATTTATGCGGGTAAAGATATATATATATATACTGTATATATCTATATATATATCTATATATATATATATATATATATATATTATATATGATATATATATATATGATATATATCTCAAAGTCTACAGTTCAGCTGCTTTTATTTCGGAGGCTACAAAGGTTTATGCTCATAACGGAAACATCTTTGATTTCTTATCTGCTTTTTCTTCTGGCAAATGTGCAACTTTTTTCTCACAGATTTGTTTGTTTAAATATGAAGCTCTTTTTCTTTTCCCCGTCACTAAGTGGCCCTAACGCGCCGTCGTAATATCTAACCCTCACCTGGTTTGGAGAAACTTTAATGTAACGTTAGAGTCGTATAAGCTAACTGTTGTAGCATTAGCTGTTTTGTTTTATACCAGTCGCCTTGAACGCACCAATAGAACTAAAAAGAAGCGGCGTTCCATCCTGACGTTAGCAGACCGTTAGCAAGCCGGAAACTTTCCAGAGTTCATTCAATGTATTTTTCCTATAGCCGTTAGCATTAGCCTGCCCAATGTATTTTTCCTATAGCCGTTAGCATTAGCCTGCCCAATGTATTTTTCCTATATCCGTTAGCATTAGCCTGCCATTGGTAAATTTTACTTTTAATCTTTTACGTGACTTTATTTTGCTGACGGTCAATCACAGGATGGAGTCACCGTCACCGCGGCAACAGCTGGAACGGGTTTAATGATAGATCTTTGAGATTTGATCCTTTTTAACCTTTTTTCATTTGGAAATAACTTTACAAAGAAAACACAGAACAAGAAGTTTGGTTCATTTTAAAAACTTAAATCTGTCAAAAACTGGTTTCAGAGCGAGCCCCGGGTTTAAGGTGGACTGGACTGATTTACCCTTTTGTGCCACTTTTTTGACGGCTGTAAAATATTGTAGACATTTTCTCAACTTTTTTCACATAATTATGTTAATCGACTTCTGTTCAGCACAAAACTACCAAAGTTTGAAAAATATTTGACTATTTTAAAGCCAATTTAAGAAATGACCAAAATTAACACAAATGGCTCATTTTCATTTAAAAAGTGAATTTGGATTTACATTTTAAACAGCCTTGGGTCAAAGATCAGTAACAACTTTGATTTTTTGATTTTTTAGTTTTTATGTAAAAGTTGAGTTTTCACATTTCTGCCCCATTGACTCCCATAAAACTCACTTTTTCATGGCTCTGCTGTCACTTTAAAATCATATCTTTCATTGGTTATTTGTGGTTTCTTCTGATCAGAGGAGGAAACATTTGTGATTTTTACAGTTCAAACTGAATTTCGAGCATTTACCCTGAAACTGCATTTGCATAACTCGGCACAAACATCAGCTGGTTCTGCTTTGAGCCTGAGCCTCAAACAGAGCCTTTTTTACACGTCTGTTTTTACTGTAAAAACTCACATGTCACTGTGAACTATAAAATCACAAATGTTTCCTCCTCAGATCATCAAATCAAAGTTTGAGAAAATGTTCATCTACAATATTTTAAAGCTGTCAAAGAGTGGCACGAAACTCCGCAAATGGAACATAAGGGTTAAGGTGGATCTGTTTAAGGTGGACTGTTGAGTTCATCTGCTCTGACTGAAACTAAAGGACCGGAGCCGCCTTAAAAACCATGTGACAAAATCAAAACTGTACAAAGAGTTCAGTAAAACAAAGTAAAAATCCTGGAGTCAAAGTCACGATAAACAAAGTCCAGACGGAAAGAAACGCGTCTTTATCACGAGTCACTCAGAGTCTGCCCGGAGACGGGCTGTGATTGGCTCGCCTCCTCCGGCTGTGATTGGCTGGTTTCTTCCTGCTCCTCGTCAGTCTGTAGGTTCTCTCCTGTGTCGTCAGAGTGAACGTTCTCCTGAAGCTCCATCTCAACGTCTCCTCCTTCAGGCTCCTCCTCCTCACCCTCACCTTCTGGCTCCTGCTCCTCTTCCTCCTGCTCCTCCTGCTCCTCTTCCTCCTGATGAAAACATGCTTTTGTCACAATACAATCCGTGTCATAAATATGAGATTAACCCTTAATCACACCCAACATTAAAGGGTTAAATATGTAAGAAATTATAATATTTGTATATGTGCGAAAAGAGGAGAGTGAGACCTTCAAAATAAAACTAAACAGTTCTGAAAAATATCAATCCTTCATTGAGTTATAGCTCTCTAAAGGTACAAGCACATTTTAGTGTGGAAGCTCCTACAACGTAACTTTACTAAAGGTGTGATTAAGTCAGGAAGGTTATGGGTTTGTTTTATCCATGTTTTTATCGATGTTTTTATTGAGGTTTTGTGGATGTTTTGTAGTAGTTTTGTACTGGTGTTGTAGTGGCTTTGTAGTGTCTCTGTAGTTGTGTTGTAGTAGTTCTGTAGTGTCTCTGTAGTGGTGTTGTAGTGTCTCTGTAGTGTCTCTGTAGTTGTGTTGTAGTGTCTCTGTAGTGGTGTTGTAGTGTCTCTGTAGTGTCTCTGTAGTGTCTCTGTAGTGTCTCTGTAGTGGTGTTGTAGTGTCTCTGTAGTGTCTCTGTAGTGGTGTTGTAGTGTCTCTGTAGTGTCTCTGTTACCGAGGTCTGGAACGGCTCCAGGCCCTGCTCGTGGCGGTTCTGGGCTCGTTTGAACCAGTCTCGCACCAGTTCGTAGCTCAGTCCGGACTTTGACACGCAGTTCATCCCAGATAGACTCGCTCAGAGCTCGGTGACGCAGGAAATACTGTGGCAGGAACCAGCGGCCGGACTTCAACCTGGACAAACAGGACCAATGGACCACAACATGACCAATGACACAACAGGACCACAACATGACCACATGACCACAACACTAACCACAACAGGACCACAACAGGACACAACATGACCACATGACACAACATGACCACATGCACCACATGACCACAACATGACACATGACCACAAACATGACCACAACATGAAACCACAACATGAACCACATCGACCACAACATGACGCACAAATGACCACAACATGACCACATGACCACAAACATGACCACAATGACCACAAAGGAACCACATGAACCACAACAGGACCACATGACCACAACAGGACCAAAATGACACAACATACCGACATGACCACATGACCACAACATGACCACATGACCACAACATGACCACAACCATGAACCACAACAAGGACCACATGATCCACAAATGACCACATGACCACACATGACCCAACATGACCACAATGACCACAACATGACCCACATGACCAAAAACATGCCACAACATGACCATGACCACCAACAGGAAACCCACATGAAACCACAATATGACCACCATGACCACAACATGAACCACATGACCACAACAGGACCAACATGAGCACAATATGAACCACATGACAACAACATGACCACAATGAACCACAACATGAACCACAACATGGACCACCATGACCACATGACACAACAGGACATAACATGACCACATCACCACACCTGACCACCATGACCACAACATGACCACTGACACATGACCACAACATGACCACCAACTGACCACAACAATGACCACAATGACCACAACATGACCCAATGACCACACATGACCACATGAACCACAAGGGGGGGGGGGGGCGCTGACCAAAATGACCACAACATGACCACATGACCACAACATCGACCACATGACCATAAATGACACAACATGACACATGACCACAACATGAACCACATGAACCAACATGACCAATTGACCACAAACATGACACATGACCACAACATGACCAACATGACCATAACATGACCCCACAACATGACCCACATGACCACAACATGACACTGACCCAACAGACCACATGACCAAAACATGACCACAACATGACCAATGACCACAACATGACCACATGACCAAAACATGACCACAACAATGACCACACATCATGACCACATGACCATAAACATGACCACAAGATGACAACATGACCACAACAATGACCACATGACGCACAACATGACCACAACATGACCACATGAACCACAACATGACCAACAACATAACCAACATGACACAACATGACCACAACATGAACCACATGACATAACATGAACCACAACATGACACATGACCACAACATGACCACAACATGAACAAAACATGACCACAACATGACACGATGACCACAACATGACCAATCGACCACAACATGACCACATGAACCACAACATGAACCACAATGAAGGGCACAAAAAACATGACCACAACATGACCACATACCACAACATGACCACATTGACCACAACATGACCACAACATGACCACATGACCACAACATGACCACAACATGACACACATGACCACATGACCACAACATGACCACATAACACAACATGACCACATGACCATAACATGACGCACAACATGACTACATGACACACATGCCCATGACCACACCTGACTCACATGACACCAACATGACCACAACTGACCACAACATGACCACATGACCACAACACATGACCTACAATGACCACAACATACCACAACATGACCACAACATGACCACAACATGACCCATGAACCACAACATGGACCACATGACCAACAACATGACGACAACATGACCAAAACATGACCACACAAGACCACATGACCACAAATGACGCACATGACCACAACATGACCATAAATGACCACAAACATGACCACATTGACCACAACAATGACCACATGACCACAACATGACACATGACCAGCAAACATGACCACATGACCACAACATGAACCCACAACATGACCACAACATGACCACATGACCACAAAAGACCACATACATAACATGACCACATGACACACATGACCACACATGACCACAACATTAACCACATGACCACAACATGACCACATACCACAACATGACCAGCAACATGACCAACATGACAACATGACCACAACATGACCACATGACACAACATGACCACATGACCACAACATGACGCATAACAATGACCACAACATGACCACATACCACAACATGCCACAAATGACCACAACATGACCACTGACCAAACAATGACCACATGACCACGAACATGACCACATGACCCACAGAATGACCCAACATGACACAACATGACAAAATGAAACCAACAACATGACCGACATGACCACAACATTGACCATAACATGACCACAACATGAACCACATGACCACAACATGGACCACATGACCACAACAGGACCACAACTATGACCACATGACCACAAATGAACCACATGACGAACAATGACACAACATGAACACAACATCGACCACAAAATAACCACATGACCACATGACCACATGACCATAACATGACCACATGACCATAAAACATGACCACAACATGACCACAACAGGACCACAACATGACACATGACCACAACATGACCCACATGACCCATAACATGACCACATGACCATAAACATGACCACATGACCATAACATGACCAGACAACATGACCACAACATGACCACATGACCACAATGACCACAACAGGCCACAACAATGACATAAACATGACACATGCCATGAACTGACCACATGACCATAACATGACCACATGACCAATAACATGACCACATGAACCATAACATGACCACATAAACCCACAACAGACCCACAACATGACCAATGACCAAACATGACCACATGAACGCACAAAGGACCACAACATGACCACATGACCAACAACATGACCACATGACTCACAACATGGACCAAACATGACCACAACATGACCACAACATGACCACGATGACGCACATGGACCACTAATGACCATAAACATGAACCACATGACATTAAAAGGGACCAACAACATGACACAACAGGACCACAACATGACACATGACCAAAACATGACCACATGACCAATAACATGACCACATGACATAACATAAGACCAACATGACCCATAACATGACCACAACATGACCACAACAGGACCACGACATGACCACATGACCACAACATCGACCACAACATGACCATAACATGACCACATGACCAAACATGACCACAGAACCACAACAGGACCACAACATGACACATGAACCACAAATGCACATGACAAACATGACCACAACATGACCACATGGAACCACAAAACATGACCACATGACCACATGACCACATGACAATAACATAGACCACAACATGACCACAGACGCACTAACATGACCACATGACAACAACCATGACCACAACGAACATGAACAACATGACCATAACATGAACCAATGACGCAACAACAATGACCACAACATGACACATGACCATAACAATGACCACATGACCATTAACATGACCACATGACCACAACAGTGACCACATGACCACAACATGACCACAAACATGACCACACATTGACCACATGACCATAACATGACCACATGACCATAAATGACGCAACAAACATGACCACATGACAACAACATGGACACATGAACACATGACCACAAATGAACCCACATGACCATAGACATGACCATCATGACCACATGAACCATGAACATGACCACATGAACCATAAATGACCACATGACCACAACATGACCACATGACCACAACATGACCACACAGGACCACAACATGACCACATGTACCACAACATGACGCACAAATGAACCCACAACATGACCACAACATGAACCACATGACCACAACATGACCACACATGACACATGACCACAACATGACCACATGACACAACATGACAACATGACCACAACATGACCACAACATGACCACATGACCACAAACATGACCACAATACCACAAGACATGAACCAACATGACCATAACATGACACACAACATGACAACATGACCACAACATGAACCACAGGCAACATGAACCACATGACCACAACATTAACCACAATGACCACACACGACCGACAACATGACACATGACCATAAACATGACCACATGACCACAACAATGACACAAACATGCACCACATGACCATAACATGACCACATGACCATATACATGACACATGAACCAACAACATGACAGGAAATACTGCTGCAGGAACCAGCGGCCGGACTTTCACCTGACAAACATGACACCAACATGAACACAACATGACCACATGACCATAACAACCACATGCCCAACATGACCACATGACACACATGCACGCAAACCATGACCACAACATGACCACATGAGCCATCAACAATCTGACCACACTGACCATAACATGACCACAACATGACCACATGACCACAACCCATGACCACAACATGACAGGAAAATACTCGCTGCAGGAACCAGCGGCCGACTTCACCTGGACAAACAGAACCACAACATGACCACAACATGACCACCATGACCACAAAATGACCACATGACCACACAGGCACCCAACATGACACAACGGTGACGCAGAAATACTGCTGCACAGGAGCAACAAACCACAGCGGCGACTCACCTGCGACAAGACCACAACATCCGACACATCAACCGGACAAGACACTGGGACACTCTATTAGTGTTCCTCTCCTGAGTCTCAGGAGCCTTCAGAAGAGCCTCCACTACTTAAAGACAGGCCCTCCCATCCTCTAAACGCACAAAAGGCCATTGTAGCATCTGTGAACAGTGGAGGTCGGATTACCAACAGGACACCATCTACTAAATGGTCTTACCAACTCAACACACCACCATGTCTCCCTTCGATGTCTGTGGTGCTTCTTCTCTCTTCTGATATGATCCAACAGCCAGACGTTAACTGCGTCCCCAAGCCATGGATCCACCCTTAAGGTGTCCAGGAATCCAGCATCATCACTTTAATGCAGGGGGATGGCCGCCCTCACAGCCACGACTCGACCTAAGGGTAGGAATCAGATCACACTTTACATGCCAGGGGGATGGCCGTCCACAGCCACTGACATACCTTAAAGGTGTCAGGAATCCAGATCATCACTTTAAATGGCGCAGGGGCGATGGCCGTCCCTCACCAGCCATGACTCCACCGCTAAGGTCGTCAGGAATCCAGATCATTACTCTTAAATGCGGGGCGATGGCGTCTCACAGCCGAGACTACCTTAGGTGTCCAGAATCAGATCATCACCTTTAAATGCCAGCGGGCGATGGCCGTTCCCTCAAGCCATGACCCACTTAAGGTTGTCAGGATCCAAATCATCACTTTAAAAATCGAGGGCGCGATGATCAGAAATCTTCTCACCCTAAGCAGAGATAAGCTCTGCGCTGGAGGAAGGTCTGGACCTCCTCTGTTTTATAAAGTTGTTTGTTGTCGTGTTGCTTCTAAGCTGTCAAAGCTTGAAATGTCCTCCCCCTTGTGTCAAAAGGCACTAATGAGACGGCCCTGTGTCACACGCCCTGACGAAGCCGCAAGCGTTGGTGCTTTTAAAGTATTCTTCTATTTTTGCACACATGAAGCGCCTGTGCCTGATGTTTACTGAACCTGATGTTTTCAAGCTCCTCGAATTGTTTTCTGTACCTGATGTTTTTCTGAACCTGATGTTTTTCAAGCTCCTGATGTTTCTTCTGCTACTGATGTTTTGCTGAACCTGCCTGTTTTTCTGACCTGACTGTTTTCAGCTCTGACTGCTTTTCCAGCTCCTCGGACTGTTTTTCTGATCCTGATGTTTTTCAGCTCCTTGTTGTTTCTGACCCTGATGTTTCTGACCCGATGTTTCTGACCCCATGATGTTTCCACCCTGTTGTTTCTGGACCTTGATGCTTCTGAACCCTACTGTTTTCTGCTCCTGATGTTTTTCTGCTCCTGATGTTTTTTCTGCCCTATGTTCTTTTTCAGCTCCTGATGTTTTCAGCTCCTGATGTTTCAGCTCCTGAGTTTTTCTGCTCCTGATGTTTTTCAAGGCCTCCCCTGATGTTTTCAGCCCTGATGTTTTCAAGCTCCTGATGTTTTCTGCTCCTGATGTTTTCAGCCTCTGATGTTTTTCTCTGAACCTGATGCCTTTCGCTTCCTGAATGTTTTCTCCAGCTCCTGATGTTTTCTGAAACCTGATGTTTTTCAGCTCGATGTTTTACAAGCTCCTGGATGTTTTTCCTGCTCCTGAATGTTTTTCAGCTCTGATCCGTTTTTTCAGGCTCTGATGCTTTTCCTGCTCCTGATGTTTTCTGACTGAATGTTTTTCAGCCCTGATGTTTTTCCTGCCCTGATGTCTTTCTGGCAACCTGAATCGTTTTCATCAGCTCTGACAGTTCCTGCTCCTGATGTTTTCTTGAACCTGATGTTTCTGACCCTGATGTTTCTGACCCTGATGTTTCAGACCCTGATGTTTTCTGTAACATGTTGTTTCCTGACCCTGATGTTTCTGGCACCCTGCATCGTTTTTCAGCTCTATGTTTCTGAACCTGAATTGTTTTTTTCAGCTCCTGATGTTTTCTGAACCTGATGTTTTTCTTGAACCTGAATTTTTTCTGCTCCTGATGTTTTTTCTGAACCTGTGTTTTTCAGCTCCTGATGTTTTTCATGAACCTGAATGTTTTTCTGAACCTGATGTTTTCAGCTCCTGATGTTTTTCTGCTCTGATGTTTTTCTGAACCTGATGTTTTTCTGAAGCCTGATGTTTCTTGCTCCTGATGTTCTTTCCAGCTCCCGAGTTTTCTGCTCCTGGAAATGTTTTTCTGCTTTGCCTGATGGTTTCAGCTCCTGATGTTTTTTCCTGAAACCCTGATGTTTTACTGCTCCTGATGTTTTTTCCTGCTCCTGATGTTTTGCTGTAGAAACATCTGCGTTAGAGTTCGTACCTTCAAAGCGGCTGCGTTGGTGTCCTCGGGGGGCGGAGCGTCTGGGTCTGGCGGCGCCGCGACAGCCCCTGAAGCGTTTCCCGCGGTTTCTCTTCTTAGCGCCTCCATTCAGCGCCTTCGTCTCCCTGAGGTCAGAGGTAACAGAGAATGAAACCTCACAAACTAAAGAAAACATAACGTAAAAAGATGACGAGCTAAAAACAGTCAGTGGAGCCGGCCCAGTGGCGCGTCAGTAGGTGTGGTCGTAGTGGTGGGTCAGAAGGCCGTGGTCAGTGCAATAACGTAACGATGACGAGCCTAAAAACAGCCAGTGGGCGAGGCCACGTGGGCGAGGCCAGTGGGAGGCGCGGATCAGTAGGTGTGGTCAGAAGGCGTGGCAGTGCATAACGTAACGGATGACGAGCTAAAACGTTTTGAGTTTAGTGGATCTCAGGAGGAAAAAGTCTTAGTTTTCCCTATAACCCTAATACTGATAATTTTAACCTCTTAACCCCGCCTGACACTTCAGCTTTACCCAAATCCAAAAACGATTGAAAAAAAACTCAAAATAGCGACAAAAACAAGACGTGAATGAGAATGAAACGCAGCAAAAAAAAGCACCAAAAGAGAACAAAAGCAAACAAGGGTGAAAAACAAGTTCAAATTACAATAAAAAGATAAAAAGAAACGGCAAAAATGCGACAGACAAGGCATCAATGCAAGGAAAAGATCTGTGTTAAAGATTTTTGTAGGTTGTAGGTCTAGCATTCAATGCGGCGTTACTCTGGCCTGTTAGGATTTGGGTAAAGCTGGACTGGTTAAAGCAGAGGTTAGACTTTTTAGTAATGAAACGGACTAAAACGTGACTCAAACTAAAAGCGCTGGATCCTGGATCACAGGTCATTATTCTAAAGAGCAGAGGGCACGGTCATGGGCGTGGTCAGTCGGCCCACGGTCAGTGGGGGCGGTCACTTAGGCGTGGTCAGTAGGTGTGGTCATGTAGCCGTGGTCAGTGGGGCGGCGGTCACTAGGCGTGGTCAGTGGCGTGGTCAGTAGCGTGGTCAAGTGGGCGCGGTCAGGGTGTGGTCAGTAGGCGTGGTCAGTGGGGCGTGATCAGTAGCGTGGTCAGTAGGCGTGGTCAGTGGTCGCGGTCACTAGGCGTGGTCAGTAAGGCCGTGGTCAGTAGGCGTGGTTATAGCGTGGTCAGCTGGGCGCGGTCAGGGGTGTTGGTCAGTGGGCGTGGTCATTAGGCGTGGTCAGTGGGCAAAACGGTCAGGGGTGTGGGTCAGTAGGCGTGGTCAGTGGGCGTGGTCAGGGGCGTGGTCAGTGGGGCGTGGTCAGGTAGGCGTGGTCATTGGCGTGGTCAGTAGGCGTGGTCAGTGGGCGTGGTAGTAGGCGTTGGTCATTGGGCGTGGTCAGTAGGCGTGGTCGGAGTAGGCGTGGTCAGTGGGCGTGGTCAGGGGCGTGGTCAGTGGGCGTGGTCAGGGGCGTGGTCAGTGGCGTGGTCAGTGGGCGTGTCAGTGGGGCGTGGTCAGTCGGTAGCACAGTCAGTGGCCCGTGGTCAGTAAGGCGTGGTCAGTGGGCGTGGTCAGCAGGCGTGGTCAGTGGGCGTGGTCATAGGCGTGGTCAAGTAGGCGGGATCAGTAGGTGTGGCAGGGGCGGGTCAGTGGGCGTGGTCAGCGGGTCACAGTCCAGTGGCCGTGGTCAGTAGGCGTGGTCAGTCTCACCTGCCGCTGTGGTACAGGTAAGTACTACTGAGGGCGCTGTTCTGGCAGGAGTAGCGCGTGTCTCCAAACCAGTTGAGATGTACAGAGCGCGGCAAGCCGGTGTCCTGCGCTGGGCGGTCGATTCCGCCGCCACGTGGGCCACTGCGAGCGGACGAACGCTCGCTTCACAAGCGGCACGCAGCTGCCCGGGGACTTTCTTCACTGACCTCCTGCCCCGCCCGGCACGCCGCCCCTCTGCTGGGCGGGCTCTGTCGGCGAAGGGGGAGCGCGACTCAGAGGACGACTGCGGAGACAAGAGCTGATACGGTCGATCGAGACGCGAAAAAGAAATCAAACTTTGAAATTTTTGAGCAGAAGACGACCTGATACCATCACCTGCTCCGTCCTTCCTCCTCGCTTCACCTGTGGCCTCACCTCCTCATCCTTCACCTCCTCATCCTTCACGCTGTGGCTCACCTCCTCGTCCTTCACCTCCTCATCCCTTCACCTGTGGCCTCACCTCCTGTCGCTTCAACCTGTGGCCTCACTCCTCATCTTCACTGTGGCCTCACCTCCTCGTCCTTCACCCTGTGGCCTCACCCTCCTCATCCCTTCACGCTGTGGCCTCACCTGCCTCATCCTTACTGTGGCCCTCACCTCCTATCCTTGCCTGTGGCCTCACCTGCCTCATGCCTGTCGCCTGTGGCTCACCTCCTCATCCTTCCACCTGGGCCTCCACTCCTCATCCTTCGCCTGGTGGCCATCACCTCCTCATGCTCTTCGCCTGTGGCCTTCACCTCCTCATCCTTCACAGCTGTGGCCTCAACCTCCTCATCCTTCCGCCTGTGGCCTCACCTCCTCATCGCTTGCCTGTGGCCTACCTCCTCATCCCTTACCTGTGGCCTCACCTCACTCATGCTTAACCTTGGCTTCACTCCTCATGCCTTCGCCTGATGGCCTCACTCCTCATTTTCCTTCACCTGTGGCCTCATCCTTCGCCTGTGGCTCACCTCCTCATCCTTCACCTGTGGCCTCACCTCCTCATGCCTCCCTGTGGCCTCACCTCCTCATCCTTCGCCTGGGCCTCACCATCCTCACCTCACCTGTGGCCTCACCTCCTCACCTTCACCCCTGTGGCCTCACCTTCGCCTGTGGCCTCACCTCCTCATAGGGCCTTCGCCTGTGGCCCACCTGCCTTCATGCCTTCACTCCTCGTCCTTCAACCTGTGGCCCTCACCTTCATCCTTCACCTCCTCAATCTTCACCTCCTCTCCTTCACCTCCTCATCCCTTCACCTGTGCCTCACTTCACCTGTGGCCTCACCTCCTCATGGCCTTCACCTGTGGCCTCACCTTCACGCTGTGGCCTTCACCTCCTCAATCCTTCACCTGTGGCCCTCACCTGCTCTCGTCTTTCACCTGTGGCCTCACTCCTCGTCCTTCACCTCCTCATCTTCACCTGTGGCTCACCTTCGCCTGTGGGCCTCACCTCCTCATCCTTCACCTGTGGCCTCACCTTCACCTGTGGCCTCAGCTCCTCATCCTTCACCTCCTGCATCCTTCACCTCCTCATCCTTCACCTGGTGGCCCTCACTCAGGCTTCACCTGTGGCCTCACCTCCTCATCCGTTCACTGCTGTGGCCTCACCTTCAACCTGTGGCCTCACCTCCTCTCCTTTCACTCTGTGGCCTCACCTCCTCGTTCCTTCACCTGGGCCTCACCTCCCTCGTCCTTCACCTCCTCTCCTTCACCTGTGGCCTCACCTCACCTGTGGCCTCAACCTCCTCATCCCTTCGCTGTGGCCTCACCTCGCCTCTCCTTCACCTGTGGCCTCCACCTTCGCCTGTGGCCCACCTCCTCTCCTTCACGCTGTGGCCTCACTCCTCATCCTTCACCTGTGGCTCTCACTTCACCTGTGGCCTCACCTCCCTCATCCTTCACGCTGTGGCCTCACTCTATCCTTCACCTCGCTCATCCTGTCACCTCCTCGTCTTCACCTGTGGCTCAACCGCCTCGTCTTACACTGTGGCCTCACCTTCACCTGTGGCCTACCTCTCTCATCCTTCACCTGTGGCCTCAACTCCTCTATCCTTCACTGTGGCCTCACCTCCTCATCTTGCAACCTCGCTCGTCCTTCGCACTGTGGCCTCACCTCCTCGTCCTTCACCTGTTGGCCTCACCCTCATCCTTCACCTGTGGCCTCACCTTCACCTGTGGCCTCACCCTCCTCGTCCTTCACATGTGGCTTTCACCTGCCTCGTGCCTTCACCTGGACCCTCACGCTGCTGATCCTTCACTCTGTGGCTCAGCCTGCTGATCCTTCACCTGTGGCCTCACCTTCACCTGTGGCCTCACCTCCTCATCCTGTCAACTACTGTGGCCTCACCTTCACGCTGTGGCCTCACCTTCCTGGTCTTCACCTGTGGCTTCACCTCCTCATCCTTCGCCCTGTGGCCTCACCTTCGCCTGTGGCCTCACTGCTCGTGACCGCGTGCCCGCCCCGGGGGCAGGCTGCGGCCGGTGGCTGAACCAGGCGTGCAGTTTCTCTCTGGGTGAGTTTGGTTGGAGGCTCGGAGGCGGCTGAGCTCCTCGTCTGGAAGGTTGGGCAGATCTTCCTGAAGCTCGTGCGAACTCCAGCTCAACGCTGCTCGGAGTCTTTTCCTTAAACTTCTGCAGCGTGAAGTCGGGGAAGGCCGTGTCTGAACTTGGCCGCTGAGGTCCCGGCCCGGGCTGCGGAGCGGGACGACTGGCGGCGCAAAGCGACAATCTACATATTTATCTATGACACAGGGAGCCCACAGGCAACAGCTTGGGCGGTTTTAATTAAAGGACACTCTGCTCCAGCTGCTCATGTCCAACTACATTTTCACAGCTTTTTACGTCTAGAATTATCTCTGGCGGCGTTGACGGCGCCGCTGCTAATCAGCAAAAGCATCATTGAGACTAAATAAACACAATTTTTTAGATTTCGCTAAAAATGTTCCCCAGCTTCTTTAGTGATATTATTTGCGTGTTTAATTTTCATTTCCTGATTAGGACATGGCTTACGTTTCACATGGAGACAAAAATCTGCTTATCATGATCTGGATGGAGTGCTTCATTACTGAAGGAGTAACAGCACAATGATTATGTTAAATCAGATGATATTCATATCATCAAAGGCCAAATCATGTCAAAGTAACGTTTAGTGCTGCTGACAGAGGGTTAAGGCGCAACACATATGGCAGACCTCTTAGTGTTGTGAGTCGAGTCCCAGCTTGATTATTACTGATTGTCTCTCAGTTCTCCTCATTTTATTAAAGAGCTAAAGCACGTTTGTGTTATAACTTGTTTGTGTTTTTAATTAGGGCGGGACTTTTCTCGATAATTGCCGATTAATAATTACATGAGGTTTAGTGCGATTAAAAATATTATCGAAATTAATCACACTTTGCTTCTTCACACTTTCAGTTTTCCTTTAGCACTCGTCGTGGACTTGGTTAACAAAAATAAACATATTTTGTTGCTTAACTTATGTACAGTCATTATTCAATGGTATACTAAAATCCTTATGAAAAAACTTACTTTCCACTGTTCTTCAGGTTCAAATTATATGCGATTTAATTTCGAATTAAATAATTACAAAGCTCTAATTTATTTTGGATTAATTTTAATCGGTCCTAGGCCCTGAGTTTTAATTTCTTGATTTGTCCGAACAATAAACAGTGAACGGAGATTTAACCCACAGACCTTTGATTCCTAACTGAGCTGTCCCTCACACCGAGTTCACAACTAACGCACAGGAAAGTTTGACTCAATCGATCTGGGCCCTGACTGACGGGGAGAGTTTTGGATTTCTGCCATTGCTGAAGAGAATTGGAAACACATAGATCTGATTACTGGGTTATCTGATTTCCCCAGTTTTCTGATTTTGGACCAACGTAGCCATGACAGAAGTGAGGCTCGTCAGCCAAACCGGCCCAAAAATTATCTGAAAAACCTCCCAGAAATCCGCGAGCCATGTTCTTCTTTCTCCCTCGCTCTAAAACTGTCTTAAGCTTGGGTTTGAGTGTCGTTAGAAAATAGTATCTTTATAAAGAATAAGGCTAAAATAACCCTTTCACATTGAAAACGGCATGGCACGTTTTTCAGTGGACTCAAAACTCCTGCTTCACTGAAATAAGACGTAGCGTATCGACAGACACAGATGTTCCCGTCGTTATTTTTAACATGAAAACCTGTCGCCAAAGAAGAGCAGACACCCGGATGCCTCCCCGAGCGCCTGGGGGAGGAGTCTGTGTCGTCGTGGAGTCGTGACGATGGCGTTTCCACGAGGGAGAGGGTGCTACTCCGCTCCGCCCTGGGCACGGCGTCCGGGCTGTGAGCTCCCGAGAGTTCCTCTGTTTATAGGTGTCGCTGAAACCTTTTCTTTATGACGTTTGGACAGTCGCAGGTCACCTGGCAACGAGAGGACAAGTTTCCTGGATTTAACGAAGTTAAACGGGGAAAATACGGAATTAATCTCCTCTGCCTGACCCGAGCCACATTTTCTCCAGTTTGGCTATAGAAGCGTCTTGGAAAACAAGCGTCAAAACAGCGATAAAAATGACACAAAAATGGGTCCAAAACACAGCCACAGGCAAGAAAAAAGTAACAGCAAAAAGGACAAAATGACATTGCGCAACAACAACGATAAAGAAGAAATTGACAAAAAATTGATGCTCAAATGAGGGCATTACGGTGCCTATAGGCTGTAACTTGTAGATTTGGTTAAGTGAACTGGAGAAAATGCACGGGTTAAGTTTTTTTGCAACCTTTCTTATTTACTGTTAAGAGTTAAAAGAGGGGTATTTAGAATCCTCCTTGGTAACTGTCATATCCCATTCCCTATGCGCACCTTGCAGGTGGTGGGTCGGACACAAGGACGGCCTCATGTTTAACCGGGAGAACTGCTCTTTGTCTGACCCGTCACTAGGACCTGTTTGCCATGGGAGATCCCTACCAGGGCACGAACCCACACAGAGTCAACAGAGGTTCACCCTCACCACGTTAAGGTGACTGCGGGAGGGGGTCTTCTGGTAAAGTTACACTTACATTAATCAATTAACACTAATGGTAAAGCTTTCTTGACTGGAGAGCTAAATGACCAAGTAAAAAATCTCAATGTGAAAGCTAAGACCAACGAAACGCTAAACAGATATTTTTTACTGTTACCGTGTTTTGTATTTTATTTGTCACGCTTTTATCGCCTTTTTTGTGACTGAGAAGTAGGACGGAGGCAAGAGGACGGGAGGAAGTAGGAAGTAGTAAAGAGCAGTGAGTCCGGTCCAGACCTATGAGGATCGTGAGATCTCGGCCTCCAAGTGCCGCGAACGGCCTCCTGGTGTAGCTGGCCTTGAGCTCCGCCAGCTGCTCCTTGATTTCTTGGGTTTTCTTTGGGTAAAGTCGGGACCCGCGCGATCGGCTTTGGTTTGGGCGGTTCGGAGGCGGGCTCTGCGTAGCGTGTGGGGAAGTGACGGTAGCGTTGACGGCAGGCGCAGTTCCCAATTGGCTTCGGCAGCTGCGTGCACGAGCCCGGCTGCCCCCAACGATGTGACACGTCTGGAACAGCGACTGCAGCCCATTGGCCCGCAGGTTCATTCACCGCCGATGGTGCGAGAGCTGCACGGAAGCCGTTAAGACTTCTTACGCACGCGCCTCTCCACCATGCACGAAAGCGAGAGAAGACCAGAGAGTCGCTCACTAAACCAGAGCCAGTCATAAAACCAGAGACCGTACACATAAACCAGAGTACGTCACTAAACCAGAGTCGTCACAAACCAGAGCTGTCACACTAACCAGAGTCGTCACTAAACCAGAGCCGTCAACATAAACCTAGCCGTCACTAAACCAGAGTCGTCACTAAACCAAGAGACTGTCACTAAACCAGAGTCGTCACTAAACCAGACCGATCACATAAACCAGAGCCGTCACTAAACAGGAGCCTCCACTAAACCAGAGTCGTCACTAAACCAGAGCCGTCACATAAACCCAGAGCTCTCTCTCTTTTTTGAAGGGGGGGGGCCCGGGCACTAAACCAGAGTCGTCACTAAACCGAGCCGTCACTAAACCAGAGCCGTCACTAAACCAGAGCCGTCACTAAACCCAGAGCCGCACTAAACCAGAGCCGTCACTAAACCAGAGTTCACTAAACCAGAGTCGTTACAACTAAACCAGAGTCGTCACTAAACCAGAGTCGTCACTAAACCAGAGCCGTCACTAAACCAGAGCCGTCCACTAAACCAGAGCAGTTCACTAAACCAGAGTTCGTCCTAAACCAGAGCTGCACCTAAACCAGAGCCGTCACTAAACCAGAGCCGGTCACTAAACCAGAGTCGTCACTAAACCAGAGCCGTCACTAAACCAGAGCCGTCACTAAAACCAGAGCCGTCACTAAACCAGAGCCGTCACTAAACCAGAGCCGCACTAAACCAGAGCTGTCACTTAACCAGAGTCATCACTAACCAGAGCGTCACTAAACCAGAGTCATCACTAAACAGAGTCGTTCACTAACCAGAGCGTCACTAAAACCAGAGTCGTCCACTAAAACCAGAGTGTCACTAAACCAGGAGCTCGTCACTAAACCAGAGCCGTCACTAAACCAGAGCCGTCACTAAACCATAGCCGTCACTAAACCAGAGGCCGTTCCACTAAACAGGCCGTCACTTAAACCAGAGTCGTCACTAAACCAGAGTGTCACTAAACCAGAGTCGTCACTAACCAGAGTCGTCACTAAACCAGAGCCGTCACTAAACCAGAGCCGTCACTAAACCAGAGCCGTCACTAAACCAGAGTCGTCACTAAACCAGAGCTGTCACTAACCAGAAACCTTCACTAAACCAGAGCCGTCCTAAACCAGAGTCGTTCACTAAACCAGTAGCCGTCACTAAACCAGAGCCGTCAACTAAACCAGAGCCGCCTAAACCAGAGCCGTCACTAAAACCAGAGCCGTCACTAAACCAGAGACGTCACTAAACCAGAGTCATCACTTAAACCAGGAGCTGTCACTAAACCAGGAGTCATCACCTAAACCAAGTTCGTCACTAAACCAGAGCCGTCCACTAAACCGAGCTCGTCACTAAACCAGAGTCGTCACTAAACCAGAGTCGTCACTAAACCAGAGCCGTCACTAACCAGAGCTGTCACTAAACCAGAGTTCATCACTAAACCAGAGTCGTCACTAAACCAGAGGCCGTCACTAAACCAAGCCGTCACTAACCGAACCTCACTAAACCAGAGCCTTCACTAAACCCAGAGCCGTCACTAAACCAGGCCGTCACTAAACCAGAGCCTTCACTAAACAGAGCCGTCACTAAACCAAGAGCCGTCCACTTAAACCAGAACCGTCATAAACCAGAAAGCCGTCACCTAAACCAGAGCTGTCACCTAAACCAGGAGTCGTCACTAAACCAGGAACCGTCACTAAACCAAGGAACCGTCACTAAACCAGAGCTGTCACTAAAACCAGAAGTCGTCACCTAACCAGAGCCGTCACTCTAAACAGAGCTGTCACTAAACCCCAGAGCTGTTCACCTAAACAGAGTCGTCACTAAACCAGAGTCGGTCACTAAACCAGAACCTTTCACTAACAGAGCCGTCCACTAAACCAGAGCCGTCACTTAAACCAGAGCGTCACTAAACTAGAGCCGTCACTAAACCAGAGTCGGTTCACTAACCAGAGCTGTCCACTAAACCAGAGTCGTCACTAACGTAGCCGTCGCTAAACAGAGCTTGTCACTAAAAACAGAGTCGTCACCTAAAACAGAACCGTCACTAAACCAGAGCGTCCACTAACCAGAGCCGTCACAAACCAGAGCTGTCACTAAAAACCGGAGTCGTCACTAAAACCAGAGCCGTCACTAACCAGAGTGTCCACTAAAACCAGAGTCGTCACCTAAACCAGAGCCGTCACTTTAAACAGAGTCGTTCACTAAAACCAGGCCGTCACTAACCAGAGTCGTCACTAACCAGAGCCGTCACCTAAACCGAGTCGTCCACTAAACCAGAGCCGTCACTAAACCAGAGTCGTCACTTAACCGAGTCGTCACTAAACCAGAAACCGTCACTAAAACCAGAGTCTTTCACTAAACCAGAGCCGTCATAACCAGAGTCGTCACTAAACCAGACCGTCACTAAAACCAGAGCCGTCAAACTAAACCAGCGATCGTTCATAAACCAGAGCCGTCACTAAACCAGAGCCCGTCACTAAACCAGAGTCGTCACTAAACCCAGACCGTCACTAACCAGAAGCCGTCACAAACCAGAGCCGTCACTAAACCAGAGCCGTCACTTAAACCAGAGCGTCAACTAACCCAGAGCCGTCACTAACCAGAAGCCGTCACTAAACCAGAGCCGTCACTAAACCCAGAGCCGTCACTAAACAGAGCGTCCACTAAACCAGAGCCGTCATAAACCCAGAGTCGTCACTAAACCAGAGCCGTCACTAAACCAGAGCTGTCACTAAACCCAGAGCTCGTCACTAAAACCAGAGTCGTCACTAAAACCAGAGCCGTCCACTAAACCAGAGCCGTCACTAAAACCAGCGGAGAGCTGTGGGTTAGTTGCAGTAGTAGTAGTAGTTAGTAGTAGTAGTAAGTAGTAGTAGTAGTGTAGTAGTAGTTTGCAGTTAGTAGTAAAAAGTTGGGTTAAAAAGTAGTTAGTAGTAAAGTAGCAGTAAGTAGTAGTAGTAGTAGTAGTAGTAGTAGTAATTAGTAGTAGTTGCAGTGTGTAGTTGCAGTAGTATTTAGCAGTAGTAGTATGTAGTGTAGTAGTAGTAGTTGCTAGGTAGTAGTAATAGTAGTAGCTGCAGTAGTAGTTGCAGTAGTAGTAGTAATAGTAGTAGTGCAATAGTAGTAGTAGTAGTAGTAGAAAGAGTATAGTAGTAGTAGTTAGTTGCAGTAGTTAGTGTAGTAGTAGTAGTAGTTGCAGTGTAAGTAGTAGTAGTAATTAAGTAGTTAGTTGCAGTAGTAGTAGTAGTAGTAGTAGTAGTAGTAGTAGTATAGTTAGTAGTATGCAGTAGTAGTATGTTGCAGTAGTATTAGCAGTAGCAGTATGAATATTAGTAGTAGTTGCAGTAGTGTAATTAGTAGTAGCTGCAGAGATTGCAGTTAGTTAGTAGTAATAGTGTAGTTGCAGTTAAGTAGTAGTAGTTAGTAGTAGTAGTAGTAGTAGTTGCAAGTAGTGTAGTAGTAGTAATAGTAGTAGTTGCAGTAGTGTATGTCAGTAGTAGTAGTAAGTAGGTTAATAATGTAGTAGTTGCAGTAGTAGTAAGTTGTAGTAAGTGTTGCAGTAGTAGTAGTAGTAATAGTTAGTGTTGCGTAGTGTAGTATAGTAGTAGTAGTAATAGTATTAGTTGCAGTAGTAGTAGTAGTAGTAGTAGTAGTTGCGTAGTTGTGTAGTAATAGTAGTAGTTGCAGAGTAGTAGTAGTAGTAGTAGTAGTAGTAGTAGTAATAGTAGTTGCAGTAGTAGTAGTAGTAGTAGTAATTTGCATAGTAGTAGTTAGTAGTAGTAATAGTGTAGTTGCAGTAGTAGTAGTTTGTAGTAGTCAGTAGTAGTAGTGTTGTAGTAATGTTAGTGTTTGCAGTATTAGTAGTAGTAGTTAGTAGTAGTAGTAGTAGTAGTAGTTAGTAATAGTTAGTAGTTGCAGTAGTAGTTAGTAGTAGTAGTAGTTGCAGTAGTGTAATAGTAGTAGTTGCAGGTAATCAGTAGTGTAGTAGTAGTAGTAGTGTATTAGTTATAGTAGTAATAGTTAGTAGTAGCTGCAGTGTAGTTGCAGTAGTAGTAGTAGTAGTTTTTCAGTAGTATTAGCAGTAGCAGAAGTAGTAGTAGTTGCAGTGTAGTATTAGGCAGTAGCAGAAGATAGTAGTAGTTGCGTAGTAGTAGTAGTAGTAGTAGTGCCAGTAGTAGTAGTAGTAGTAATAGTTAGTAGTTGCAGTAGTAGTAGTATAGTTAGTAGTAGTGTAGTAGTAGTAGTAATAGTAGTAGTGCAGTAGTTAGTGTAGTAGTAGTAGTTGCCAGTAGTAGTAGTAGTATTAGTAGTAGTTGCAGTAGTGTAGTAGTAGTAGTAGTTAGTGTAGTTTGCAGTAGTAGTAATAGTAGTAGTGTTAGTAATAGTAGTAGTTGCTTAGTAGTTTAGTTAGTAGTAGCTAGTAGTAGTAGTAGTTAGTTAGTTCAGTAGTAGTTAAGTAGTAATAGTAGTAGTTGCAGTAGTAGTAAGTAGTAGTAGTAAATAGTAGTAGTTGCAGTAGTAGTAGTAAAATGGGTTAAATTTGGTTCACATTTTATTATGCGCCTTTCTACCTGCTTTTAGGGCCTCAAAGCGTTTACATCAAGGAAAACCAGTCACCCATTCACACTCTCATTCATACAACCAGTTGTACGCAGACACTGGAGGCAAGGTGGTGAAGGTGTCTTGCCCAAGGACACAACGACAGTGGGCACCTGCTGGGGATTCGAACCGGCCGACCCTTTGGTCACCAAGAACGACCCGCTCTACTCTCTGCCCACCGTCGCCGAAGTAGTTAGTAGTTGCAGTAGTAGTAGTAGAATGTAGTTAGTTGCAGTAGTAGTGTAGTTAGTTAGTAGTAGTAGTAGTTGCAGTAGTATTTAGTAGTTAGTAGTAGTTTGCAGTAGTATAGTAGTAATTAGTAGTTGCAGTGTAGTAGTATAGTAGTAGTAGTAGTATAGTAGTAGTTGCAGATAGTAGTAGTGTAGTAGTAGTAGTAGTTGCAGTAGTTTTATAGTTAGTGTAGTAGTAGTAATTATTAGTAGTTGCAGTAGTTAGTAGTAGTAGTAGTAGTTGCAAGTAGTAGAGTAGTAATAGTAGTAGTGCCTAGTGTAGTAGTAGTAGTATAGTAGTAATAGTAGTAGTTGCAGTAGTAGTAGTAGTAATAGTAGGTTAGTGCAGTAGTTAGTAAGTAGTAGTGTTGCCAGTAGTAATAGTGTAGTTGCAGTAGTTAGTTATAGTAGTAGTAGTAGTAGTAATAGTAGTAGTTGCAGTAGAGTAGTAGTAGTGTGTAGTAATATTAGTAGTTGCGTAGTAGTAGTAGTTAGTAGTAGTAGTATAGTAGTAGTGGCAGTAGTAGTAGTGTAGTAGTAGTAGTGGGTAGTAGTAGTCGTAGTAGTAGTAGTAATTGTAGTAGTAGTTAGTAGTTAGTAGTTTAGTAATGTAGTAGTTGCGTAGTAGTAGTCGTTAGTAGTAGTTAATAGTAGTAGTAGTGCTAGTGTAGTAGTATAGTAGTAGTTGCAGTAGCAGTAGTTCGTAATAGTAGTAGTTTGCAGTAGTTAGTCAGTAGTAGTGTGTAGTATAATAGTAGTAAGTTGCGAGTTAGTAGTATAGTAGTAGTTGCAGTAGTAAGTAGTTCGTAATGTAGTAGTAAATAAAGTAGTAGTAGTAGTAATAGAAGTAGTTGCCAGGTAGTAGTAGTTCGTAATAGTATAGTTGCAGTTTAGTAGTAGTAGTAGTAGTAGTAATAGTTTAGTGTTGCAGTAGTAGTAGTTATAGTAGTAGTAATAGTGTAGTTGCAAGTAGTAGTAGTTAATAGTAGTAGTTGCAGTAGTAGTAGTGTAGTAGTTGCAGTAGTAGTAGTAGTAGTCAGTGTTTCCAACATGACTTACTGTGGCGCACCGCCACAGAATCAATACCGTGAGCCCATTATTGAGTTTGTTTTTTTTTATTGGTTTTTTACGATATTTAAAACACGCAGTATAGCACCGCCGCAGCGGGTCAAATTTTTGGACTGATCGAAAGTCTCCCTACAAATCCTTTGGACTCGAGTTCATTCTGTTATTACAGAGTCGGGCAGGCTTCGTGCAGCTGAATGGTGTTTTACGCGCAGCTCCAACGTTCTTTCTGTCACCAGCGCCGCTGGAAGCTTCTCTCCCTTTCCCCTCAGCTGCGCTATGCTTTCCAAAGGCTTCATGGCGCCCCCAGTTTGCCATCTTCTCTAAATGCTTTGAACAGGGACGGAGAAGCGTATTTATTCAGCGCAGCGCGAGGCGGACACAGGAGAGAAAAACGAGAGGCCACTCCGAAGCAAAATCTCTCCTTGTCCGCCTCGCGCTGCAGCGCTGCGATCAAAGGGCTGCACGCTGTAAAAACGTGCCCATAGTCTGTCGCCGGTTTCCTCACCGCTCCCCTATCCCCACCGCCACCATTAGCTTTTCAAACCTGTGGGAAACACTGAGTAGTAGTTAGTAGTAGTAGTAGTAGTAGTAGTAGTATAGTAGTAGTAGTAGTAGTAGTAGTACTGACCCTCTCTTGGCGTCCGCTCACTCCCTGCTTCAGTCTTTGGGCTGAAAACCAGACTTTGGATTTGTTCTTACACTGAACTTTGGTCTGAGTTGAGAGTCAACCCGAGGACCGATGCCGCACGACGGGTACGGAAATCTACAATCAGTGAATAAAACCGTATAAAACTCAATTAACAGAAAAACGGTATAGTAACCTGCAATCGAGGGAAAAACCGGTATATATATAACATGCATCAGGGAATAAACCGGTATTTAACCTGGCAACCAGCGATAAACCAGTATAATAACCTACCGATCAGGGAAAAACGGTATATAACTGACAACCAGGGAATAAACCAGTATATTAACCTAACATCAGGAAAAACCGGTAAACTAACGTGCAACAGGGAAAACCATATAGTACACTTTACCAATCAGGGAATAAAACAGTATATAACAATGCAATCAGGCAAAATAAACATTATAGTAACCTGCTCAGGGATAAACCGGTATAATAACCTAACAATCAGAGAATAAACCGGTATATAACAGTCAACCAGGGAAATAAACGCAGTAATTAACACACAATCAGGGAATAACCAGTAATAACATGCATCAGCAATAACCATTATATACCTGCAATCAGGGAATAAACCGTATAATAACGTGCAACCAGGGAATAACCAAGTATATAACTACAATCAGGGAAAAACAGTATATAAGACATGCAATCGGATAACAGTATATAACATTAGCACAATCAGGCAAAATAAACCATTATATAACCTGCAATCACGGAATAAACCGGTATATAACTACAATCATGGAATGAACCCATATATTAACATACAATCAGGGAATAAAACCAGTATATACCTACAATCAGGGAATAAACCATATATAACCTTACAATCAGAATAAACCAGTATATAACGTGCATCAGGGAATAAACCGGTAATAGACCTACAAATCAGAATAAACCATATTAAACCTAAAAGGGAAATAAACCAGTATATAACATGCAATCAGGAATAAACAGTATATAAACTACAATCAGGAATAAAACCAGTATATACACCTACAATCAGGGAATAACCAGTTTATTAAATGCAATCAGGGCAAAACCAGTATAATAACCTACAACAGGAATAAACCGTATAATAACCTACAATCAGGGAATAAACCATAATAACGTGCAATATCAGGGAATCAAAACCGGTATATAACCTACAACCAGGGAAAAACAGTAATATAACTACAACAGCGGAAACCAGTATATACATGCAATCAGGCAATAACCATTATATAACCTGCAACAGGGAATAAACCGGTAAATAATAACTACAATCAGTGGAATAAACCAAGTATATAACCTACAATCAGGGAATAAACCAGTATAATAACCTACAATCAAGGGAAATAACCAGTATATTAACCTATACAAATCATATATAAACCAGTATATAACGTGCAATTCAGGGAATAAACCGGTATATAACCTACAATCAGGGAAAAACCAGATATAACCTACAATCAAATGGAATAAACCAGTAAATAAACTGCAATCAGGGAAAACCAGTATAAGTAACCTACAATCAGGGAAAAACCAGTATAACACATTGCAGATCAAGGGAATAAAACCATATATACCTACAAATCAGGGATAAACCAGTATATAACTACAATCAGGAAAAACCAGTAAATAACATGCAATCAGGGGAATAAACCAGTATATAACCTACAATCAGATAAACCAGTATATAAACTACAATCAGGATAAACCGGTAATAACCTACAATCAGGGAATAAACCAGTATATACATACAATCAGGGAATAAACGGTTAAATAAACTGCAATCAGGGAAAAAACCGGTAATAAACTGCAATCAGGGAATAAACCGGTATACTAACGTGCAACCAGGGAATCAAACCAAGTATAATAACATACAATCAGGGAATTAAACCGTATATAAGTGTCAACCGGGAATAAACCAGTAAATTAACCTGCAATCAGGAAGAAGCCAGTAAACAAGTATAACCTACAATCAAGGGAATAAAACCCGTAATAAACCTGCAACAGGATAAACCAGTATAGAACCTGCAATCAGGGAAAAACCAGTATAGAAACCGCAATCAGGGAATAAACAGTATATAAAACTGCAATCAGGGAATACAGTATAGGAACTGCATCAGGGAATAAAGCCAGTATATAACCTGCAATCAGGGAATAAACCAGATATAATAACTCAATCCAGGGAATACATATATAACGTGCATCAGGGAATAAAACCGTATTAACGCTGCAATCAGAATAAACCAGTATATAACCTATCAAGGAAAAACAGTAAATGAACGCTGCAATCAGAGAAGTCGAACCAGTAAACAAAACCTGCAAAGTGAATAAACCAGATAATAACCTGCAATCAGGGAATAAACCCGTAACTTAACCTGCATCAGGAATACAGGTATAAATATGCAATCAGGGAATACGATGTAAGAACCTACAATCAGGGAATAAACCGGTAATTAACCTAAAATCAGGAATAAACCGGTATATAAACGCAATCAAGGGATAATCCGGTATAGAACCTAGAATCAGGGAATAAACCGTATATAACCGCAATCCAGGAATAATCCGGTAATAGGAACCTAACATAAGGGGAATAAACGGTATACTAACCTACATACAGGGAATAATTCCGGTATACGTAACCTATCAATCAGGGAATAACCCGGTATACTAACTAACAATCAGGGAATAAACAGGTATACTAAACTCAACAGGGAATAAACAGTATAGAACCTAGAACAGGAATAAAAACCAGTATAGAAACTAAATCAGGGAATAAACCGTATATAACCTACAATCAGGAATAATCCGGTATATTACCTACAATCAGGGAATAAAACAGTATAACGCCAACAGGGAATAAACCAGTAATAGAATAGAAACAGGGAAAAACCGTATAGACCTACAATCAGGGTAATAAACCGTTATATTACCTACAATCAGGAATAATCCGGTATATAACACTACAACAGGGAAAAACAGTATATAAACTGCAATCAAAAGGATAACTCAGTATAAGAACCTACAAGTAACCAGGGGAATAAACCGTATACTACCTACAATCAGGGAATAAACCGGTATATAAACTGACAATCAGGGAATAACCATTATATACGCTGCAATCAGGAATAAACCGGTATAAATCTAACCTACAAACAGGGAATAAACAGTATAAGTACACTGCAATGCAGGGAAATAACACCAGTATAGAGACCTACATCAGGGAATAACCGGTAATAACTACAATCAGGAAATATACGGTATAAAAACTACAATCAGGGAAAACCGGTATAAAATTAACCTAAAAATTCAGGAAAAACCGGTATATAACTGCAATCTAGGAATAAACGTATATAACCTGCCAATCAGGGAATAAACCAGTATATAACTGCAATCAGGAAATAAACTCCCATTATATAATCCTGCAATCAGGGAATAAACTCCGGTAATACTTCCCTACGATAGAATAAACCAGTATAAACCTGCATCAAGGGAAATAAACCAGTATAATAACCTGCACAGGAATAAAGTAATCTAACCGGCAATCAGGAATAAACCCATTAATAACCTGCAATCAGGGAATAAACCAGTATATAACCTGCCAATCAGGGAATAAACCAGTAGATATAACCTAGCAATCAGGGAATAACCAGTATAACCTAACCTGCACCAGGGAATAAAGCCAATATATAACGTAACAATCATGAATAAACCAGTATATAACTGCAATCATGGGAGATAAACCAGTAATAACCTGCAATCATGGAAATAACCTGGTATAAATAACCTGCAATCATGGATAACCAGTATAAAACCTACAATCAGGGAATAAACAGTATATAACTGCAATCAGGGAAAAAAACCATATATAAACCTGCAATCATGGAATAACCGATATATAACCTGCAATCAATGGAATACCAGTATAATAACCCTACAATCAGGGAATAAACCAGTATAATAACCTGCATCAAGGAATAGAACCAAATTATATAACCTGCATCAGGGAATAAATCCAGTATAATAACTACAATCAGGGAATAAAACAGCTATAACCTGCAAATCAGGGAATAACAATTATATAACCTGCAATCAGGGAATAGACCGGTATACTAACTGCAATCAGGGAATAACAATTATATACTGATAAGGAATGAACCGGTATATAACCTGCAATCAGGGAATAACCGGTATTATAACACTGCAATCAGGGAATAAACAATTATATAATCCTGCAATCAGGGAATAAACATGGAATATAACCTGCAATCAGGGTACCGGTATTATAGACCTTATCAGGGAATAAACTGGTATATAAACCTGTAATCAGGGAAGAAACTGCTATACTTAACCTGCAATCAGGGAATAAACCGGTATTTTAACCTCAATCATGGAATAACCAGTATATAACCTACAATCAGGGAATATACACAGTAAATAATACCTGCAATCAAGGGAAAATACAACAATTATGATAACCTGCAATCAGGGAATAAACAATATATAACCTGCAAATCAGGGAAGACAACCGGTATATAACCTGCAAAATCAGGGAATAAACATATAGTTAAACGTGCAATAAGGGAATAAACCGGTATATATACCTTGCAATCAGGGAAATAAACGGTAATATACTGCATCAGGGAATAAAAACAATTAATAACCTTGCAATCAGGGAATAACAATTATATAACGCTATCAGGGAATACAACCGGTATAATAACCTGCAATCAGGGAATAACAATTATAAACCTGCAATCAGGGAATAACAGTCAATAGAACCTGCCATCAGGGAATAACCAGTATATAACCTGCAATCAGGAAATAAACCAATATATAAAACGCTGCAATCAGGGATAACCAGAAACCTGCAATCAGGGAATAAACAATAAAATCAACCTGCAACAGGGAAAAACAATTATATAACCTTCAATCAGGCGAATACCCGGTAATAACCTGGCAATCAGGGAATAAACAATATAAAACCTCCAATAAGGGAATAAACCGTATATAACCTGCAATCAGGGAGATAAACCGTATATAACCTGCAATAGGGAATAAACAATTATATAATCCGCAAAATCAGGGATATTCACAATATAATAACCTGCAATCAGGGAATACAACCGGTAAAATAACCTGCAATCAGGGAATAAACAATTAATAATAACCGCAATCAGGGATAAACCAGATAAAACCTGCAATCAGTGGATAACGCCATATATAACCTGCAATCAGGAATAAACAATATATAACCCTGCAATCAGGGACTAAACCAGTATATAAGGACGTGCAATCAGGAAAAACACCGGATTTATTCACTGCAATCAGGGAATAAACCAGTATATAACCTGCAATTCAAGCGGAATAAACCAGTATAGAACCTGCCAATCAGGGATAAACCAGTATAACCTCCATCAGGAATAACCAGTATATAACCTGCAATCAGGGAATAAACCGTATATAACCTGCAAATCAGGGCATAACCGGTAAAATATTAAACTGCAATCAGGGAATAAACCGGTATATAACTGCAATCAGGGAATAATCCGGTATAGAACCTAGAATCCAGGAATAAACCGGTATATAACCTACAATCAGGGAATAATCCGGTAATTAAACCTTGCAAATCGGGAATAAACAGGTATATAAACTGCAATCAGGGAATAACCAGTATAGAACCTACAACAAGGGATAACGCGGATATTGAACCTACAATCAGGGCATAATTCCGGTATATAACCTACAATCAGGGAAGGTACACGGTTTAAACTGCAATCAGGGAATAAACAGTAAGACTAGGATCAGGGAATAAACCCGGTATATAACGCGATACAACAGGGATAATCCGGTATATAATCTGCAAGTCAGGGAATACAGGTATATACACTGCAATCAGGGAATAACAGTATAGAACCTACAATCGGGATAAACGCGGTATAAATAACCTACAATCAGGGAAATAAACGCGGTATATAAAGCTGCAATCAGGGAATAAACCATTATATATCCTGCAATCAGGGAATAAACCGGTAATATAACCTACAATCAGGGAATAAACGGTATATAACCTACAATCAGGGAAAAACCGGTATAGTAGACCTACAATCAAGGGAATAAACCAGTATATAACCTGCAATCAGGGAATAACCAAGTATAATACCTGCAATCAGGGAATAAACCATTATATAGTCCTGCAATCGAGGGAATAAAAACCGTAAATAACTACAGATCAGGAATAAACGCAGTATATAACCTGCAATCAGGGAATAACCAGTATATACCTGCTAATCAGGGAATAACCGGTATATAACTGCAATCAGGGAATAAACCATTATATAACCTGCAATCAAGGGAATAAACCAGTAATATAACCTGCCAATAGGGAATAAACGCAGTATATAACCTACAATCAGGGAATAAAACCAGTAAATATAACCTGCAATCAGGGAATACCATTTATATAAGCTGGAATAAGGGAATAAACAGTATATAACCTGCAACGCAGGGAATAAACCCAGTATATAACGTACAATCAGGGAAATAAACCAGTATATAACCTGCAATCATGGAATAAACCAGTATATAACCTGCAATAATGGAATAAACCGGTATATAACCTGCAATCATGGAATAACCAGTATATAACCTACAATCAGGAATAAAACCAGTATATAACACTCGGCAATCAGGGAATAACCATTAATAATAACCTGCAATCATGGAATAAACCGGTATACATAACCTGCTAGATCATGGAATAAACCAGTATATAACCTACAATCAGGGAATAAACCAGTTATATAACCTGAATCAGGGAATAAACCATTATATACCTGCAATCAGGGAATAAACCAGTATATAACCTACATCAGGGAATAAACCAGTTTATATAACCTGCCAATCAGGGAATAAACCATTATTAGCCTGCAAATAAAGGGAATAAACCATTAATATTACTGCAATCAGGGAATAAAAACTGGTATATAACCTGCAATCAGGGAATAAACCGTATATAACCTCATCAGGGCAATAAAACTGGTAAACTACCTGGCAAGTCAGAGGATAACCGTTATGATAACCTGCAATCAGGGAATAAACCGCGTATATACCTCAAATCAGGGAATAACCAGTATAGTAACCTGCAATTCAGGATAAACAATTATGATAACCTGCAAATCAGGGAATAACAATTATATAAACCTGCAATCAGGGAATACAACCCGGTATAGTAACCTGCATCAGGGAATAAACGGTATATAACCTGCCCAATCAGGGAATAAACATAGTATAACCTGCAATCAGGGAATAAACAATTATATAACCTGCAATCAGGGAATAAAAATTAATATAAACCTGGCAATCAGGGAAACACCGTATATAACCTGCAATCAGGATAAACAATTAATATAACCTGCAATCAGGGAATAAACCGGTATATAAACTGCAATCCAGGAATAAACAATTATATAACCTGCAATCAGGGAATAAACCGGTATATAACCTGCCCAAATCAGGGAATAATCTGGTATATAACCGCAATAACGGAATAAACCGGTATATACCTGCAAATCAGGGAAAACATTATAATAACTTGCAATCGACGGAATAAACCGGTTATACTAACCTGCAATCAGGGAAATAAAACCATTATATAACTTGCAATCAGGAAATAAAACCGTATATAACCTGCAATAAGGGATGAACCGGTATACAATAACCTGCAAATCAGCGGATAAACTATTATATAACTTGGCAATCGAGAATAACCGGTATAATACCTGCAATAAGGGAATAAACCGGTATATACCTGCAATCAAGGGAATAAAACTATTATATAACCTGCAATCAGGATAAACCGGTAATATAACCTCAAGGTCAGGGAATTAAAACTGCTGATAGGTAACCTGCAATCAGGGAATAAACCATTACATACTACAATCAATGGTAAACCGTATTATAACCTGCAATCATGGAATAAACCGGTATATAACCGCGGCCCAAATTCAATGGAATAAACTGTTATAATTAACCTACAATCAGGAATAAACTGGTATATAACCTACCAATCAGGGAATAACGGTATATAAGCCTACAATCAGGGAATAAACCAGTATATAACCCTGAATCAGGAATTAAATCTAGTAAATAACCTGTAATCAAGGAATAAATCAGTAAAAGAGAGTACAATCAGGGAAAAAACAGTCGTATAAGATAGAATTAGGAATAAGCTGGTCAAATAACCTGCCAATAGTGCCACACCTGATACATGGTCCCGCTGCGTAAGTCGTCGGACCAAAGTAAGAAAGACTCTGGAAGAACAAAAGTCCTGCTCAGGCCCTAAATATGTTATGATCTACTCGAGTAAAGACTGGAGTAAATCTACTCTGTTACTGAAACCTTGCTCCCTACAAACAGTGGCGAGAGAGGGCGCTGCCTTGTGGAAACCTGAAACCTCTGCTCCTGACAAACAGTGGAGCGGTGAGAGGGCGCCGCCATTGTGGAGAAACCTGAAACCTCTGCTCCAATGTCCTAAACAAACAGTGACGGAGAGAGGGCACGCGCCTTGTGGAGAACCCTGAAACCTCTGCTCATGTCCTAAACAAGACAGTTGGCGGTGAGTAGGGCGCCGCCTGGTGGAGAACCTGAAACCTCTGCTCAATGTCCTAAACAACAGTGGCGGAGAGAGGGCACCGCCTTGTGGACGAACCTGAAACTCTGCTATGTCCTAAACAACAATGGCGGAGAGAGGTGCGCCGCCTTGTGGAGAACCTGAAACCTCTGCTCATCGTCCTAAACGAAACAGTGCGGAGAGAGGCACCGCCTTGTGGAGAACCTGAAACCTCTGCTCATGTTCCTAAACAAACAATGGCGGAGAGAGGGCGCCGCCTTGTGGAGAACCTGAAACCTCTGCTTCATGTCCTAAACAACAATGGCGGAGAGAGGGCGTCGCCTTGGTGGAGAACCTGAAACCTCCTGCTACTAAACAAACAGTGGGGAGAGAGGGCGCGCGCCATCTGTGGAGACTGTTCCCCTGCTGACCCTGTTGAAGGCGGCCGATGAGCAGCAGGTTTGTGGTCCATGAGGGGCGTAGGTCGGGATGGCTGCTGACCGGGATCAAGGAGCTTGTGTTGGGGCAAGCTGCTCTGGGTCTGTCCCTGGTAGCGCCGTTAGCACCTGCGCTATGAACCGTCCGGGCGCCAACCACCGCACAGTTGTCCCGCCCGACGCCGCCACTGAGGGCGGGGCAAATACAGGTTTTACAAAGATCAGGCAAAAACAGGTGAAACAGGGTCAAAACACCACAGTATTTACTGAGCATAAATGAACAAAATGTTTTTCATATTAAAATGTAAATAATGGACAGTCAGGTTTAAATGTGACAAATATTAGTTCTAAAGATTTTGCTCAGAGAGATTTTGGAATGTGCTTTAGTTTGGTATAACTAAGGGTTGTAACAGTCTCAGAGTGACGCCTCCTCTCTCTCGCAGAGAGGTCTCTGACTGACTCAGAGTCGATTATTTAGGCAACAGTCTCAGAGTGAGCCTCCTCTCTTGCAGAAGAGGATCTCTGACTGACATCAGAGTCTGATATTTAGAAACAGTCTCAGAGTGGAGCCTCCTCTCTGCAGAGAGGATCTCTGACTGACCATCAGAGTCCTGATATTTTGAGAACAGTCTCAGAGTGAGCCTCCTCTCGTCTGCAGAGGATCTCTGACTGACATCAGAGTCTGATTTTAGGAACAGTCTCCAGAGTGAGCCATCCTCTCCTCTGCAGAGAGGATCTCTGTCAGTGTCAATCACACCACACGCGCTAGAGTCAAAGCCACAGAGGCCTGAAGCGAAGAAGACTTTCTGCCCTGAAAATAAAACCCGTTGCTCGATGCGGGCACTCGCATGTAGTGGGTTGTTTTGTTCTTTTTGTTTTTGTGGCTTTTTGTTCATTTTCATCTCGTTTTTATGCTGTTTTTTAGTTTTTAAGCGTTTTTATTTGGGCATGCCAAAGAAAACCTGCCGGAGTTAGGGTTTAGGGGCTTAAGAGGGTTACACTGTGGACAATATGGTGGAGACGTTACTCTTTGAGGCTGAAACGCCGGAGCCGTTCACCACAGGAAGCTCTGATTGGCCAGAGACACAGGCGTGGAGCCGCGGGTCGGCGTGGCGACGGGAGTGGGCGTGGCCACCAGAGGGTGAAGCGCGTGAGGGGGGCGGGGCTCAGCACGGGCATACTATTTGCTGTCGTAGTCCTCCCCCTCCTCGTCGCTCTCCAGCTTGAATGACGTCGGCGGGCGGCGAGCTCGCCTCTGCTCCGCCTCATGATGGCGTCTGGCTCAAGGCGATGTGGCGGGCCGGGCTCCCTCCTCGCCGTGACGAAAGCTGCCGTCGAAGGTCGGTCGTTCACCGTCTGCTGGAAGAATGGTCTGGTTGTTTCGGTCACCATCGTCCGCAGTGAAGCTGTCCTCGCCGGGATGGCAGCGAGCGTTACTGGATCTTGGCCCCAAAAAAGCGTGGGTCGTAACTGAGGACCAGAAGGAAGAGCCATGACTCACTGTACCTCACGTGACCTCACTGTGACCTCACATGATAACTTTAACCGGTAACATGTGTGGTCTAGAACCAGAAAGCAGGACAATAATGTTTTAAGATCTGCATCATTTACAATCAGGTTCACCTCCCAGTGTCAACAAATGTGGGAATATGGAAGAATTGGGGCAAAATTTTAAAAAAAATCAACAAATAATGGGACATTTTTAGGGAATTAATTATTTTTTTTATTTTTTAGGCGAAAATTTTTGAAAAATAGCGGGCAAAAAATGAAAAAATGGGGCAAGAAATTGAGTAAAACTTGGGGAAATGGGGCAAACATTGGGGGCACAAAAAGTAACATGGGAAGAAAATCATTATTTGAGCCAAAAAACAACCAGGTCTTCCTTTAATCCTGTTCCTGATCAACAGCATCAAAAACTGATCTGAAGAGAAAGAGTTTCCTTTAATCTTTCCTAACGACCGAACTCGACACCTGAGTTTCAGTCCCCCTCTCCCCCGGTACCTCCCCTCCTCCCCCAGTTTTCTCCCCCTCCTCCCCCTGGTAACCTCCCCTCTCCTCCCCCAGTGTCTCCTCCCCCTCCTCCCCTGGTATCCCCCTCCTCCCCCAGTGTCCTCCCCCTCCTCCCCCTGGTACTTCCCCCTCCCCCCCATGTGTCTCTCCCCCTCCTCCCCTGGTACCTCCCCCTCCTCCTCGTGTCTCCTCCCTCCTCCCCCTGGTACCGTCCCCCCGTGTCTCCTCCCCCTGGTACCTCCCCCTCTCCCCCTGGCTCCTCCCCCTCGGTGTCTCCTCCCCCCTGGCTCTACCCCTCCTCACCCTTGTCGTAGTCACCCTCCAGGCCAGACGTAGCTGCTGTTGGTGACGATGGCCCCTCCCTCCTCCCCCTGGCTCCTCCCCTCGGTGGCTCCTCCCCCTGGCTCCCCCCTCGGGTGGCTCCTCCCCCTGGCTCCTACCCCTCTCACTCTTGGTGGCGTAGTCACACTCCACAGGCAGACGTACTGCTGTTGGTTGACGATGGTGGGGTGTTGGGCGTCGACGTGCGCCGGAAACAGGGTCAGTCCGACTTTGGAAACTGCAAGTATTTGTCACTCGTACCCGCCCCCTGCGAGGCCCCGCCCCCGACGCCGGCGCCCGGGAAACGTCCGTCTGTGCCAGGACAAACTCAGGAATGTTTACGTTAGAGACGTCCGATATTTTAGATACCGATACGGTCTTTATGTTCAAATCTAACACAAAAACCTTTCAGTATATTTAAATTACTGATATATTCTAGATTATATATATATATATGAGTCCAATCCTTTCAGTTAATATTTATTATCATTTTATTTAGATTATATGAGTCCATTTACCTTTCAGTATATTATTAATCATGTATTTTAGATATATATGAGTCCATTACCGTTCAGTGTATTTATTAATCATATATTTTAGATTATTATATATGAGTCCATTACTTTCAGAATATTTATTGACTCATATATTTTGATTATATATATGAAGTCATTACGTTTCAGAAATATTTATTCTACTCATATATTTTCTTAGATTATATATATGAGTCCATTACCTTTTCAGTATACTTTATTAATCATGTATTTTAATTATATTGAGTCCATTACCTTTCAGTATATTTATTTAATCATGTATTTTAGATTATATGAGTCCATTACTTTCAAGTGGTATTTATTAATCATATATTTAAGATTATATATGAGTCCATACCTTTCAGAATATTTATTACTCATATATTTAGATGTATATATATGAGTCCCAATTACCTTTTCAGTGTATTTATTAATTCCATATATTTTAGATTGATATGAGTCCATTAACCTTTCCAGTATATTTATTAATCATATAATTTTAGATATATGAGTCCATTACCTTTCAGTATATTTATTAATTCATATTATTTTAGATTATCTGAGTCCATTACTCCTTTCAGTATATTTATTACTCATATAATTTTAGATTATATATATGAGTCCATTACCTTTTCAGTGTATTTATTAATCATATATTTTAGATTATATGAGTCATTACCTTTCATATTATTTTATTAATCAATATAATTATTAGATTATATGAAGTCCATTACCACCTTCAGTATTTATTAATCAATGTATTTTTAGATTATTTGAGTCCATTACTTCAGTGTATTTATTATCATATATTTTAGATTTAATATGAGTCCATTACCTTCAGATATTTATTACTCATATATTTTAGATTATATGAGTCCATTACCTTTCAGTATAATTTATTAATCAAATATTTTAGATATATGAGTCCATTTACCTCCAGTATAATTTTTAATCATAATTTTAGATTATATTGAGTCCGATTACCTTTCAGTATAATTTATTAATCAAATATTTAGATTATATGAGTCCATTCAGGCCTTTCTATAACATGCAGAGGAATTTGGATTAGCTTCCAAGTTTAAATTAGAAGCTAATGTTTGGGTTATTTTACATTATAATGAAACCAGTTTTATAATTGCAGCGTTTTAACGCTCTTACCCTCCACCTAAACCATGCACATGTTCGGCTTTACGCCAAATCTAAAAGCTTCTTGATAAAAAGCATCAAAGCAACGAAAAAGGATAAATTACAAACAAAAAGTTACTGAAAAAAACAACAAGAGCAACGACAAAAACACGATTATAAAACAACGACAAAACACGATTAAACACCGGACAAAACACGATTAAAATGTTTGCAGTCCAGTCGATTATTTTAACCTTTCTACGATGGAAAACTCCCTGGATGAATGAGAGCCTTCTCAATGCCCAGGTCTGATTACATCTGAATATCCCTAATGTGAACCCCCTGGCCACTGGAGAGTCACACCTGCATCAACGTTGTCGTCGCTGTCGTCGCCCAGGCCAGCCCTCTCTGGTAGTGCTGGCTCTCTGATTGGTTGTTGAGTTGGGGGACCGATACCACGGCCCGCGGACTCCTACGACTCGCCAATGGCAACCAAGTCAGGCCTCCTCCCCTTGACGGGACATACGTCAGAAACAAAACACGACGTCAGAACCACAACACGTCAGACACAAAACACGTCAGACAACAAAACACGTCAGAACAAAACACGGTGAGAACAAACATGTCAGAAACAAAACACGTCAGAAACGAAAACACGTCCAGACCACAAAACACGTCAGACACAAAACACGTGAGGAAACAAAACATGTCAGAAAAAAACACGTCAGAAACAAAACACGTCAGACACAACACGTCAAAACACGTGAGAACAACACGTTCAGACACAAAAACAACGTCCAACACAACAAAAACACGTCAGAAACACGTGAGAAACAAAACACGTGAGAAACAAAACACGTCAGAAACAAAACACGTCAGAAACAAAACACGTCAGAAACAACACGTCAGAAACAAAAACGGTCAGAACAAACACGTCAGCAAACACGTCCAGAAACAAAACACGTGAGAAACAAAAACGTCAAGAATACAAAAACACGTCAGAACAAAACACGTCCAGAAACAAAACACGTGAGAAACAAAACAGTCAGAAACAAAACACGTCAGAAACAAACACGTGAGAAACAAAACACGTCAAGAACAAACACACGTCAGAAACAAACACGTGAGAAACAAAACCAGCGTCAGAAACAAAACACGTCAGACACAAAACACGTCAGAAACAAAACACGTCAGACACAAACACGTGAGAAGACAAAACACGTCAGACACAAAACACGTGAGAAACAAAACAGCGTCAGAAACAACACGTCGAAACAAAACACGTGAGAAACAAAAACACGTCAGAACAAAACGTAGACACAAACACGTCAGAAACAAAACGTCAGAGTCACAAACACGTGAGGAAACAAAACACGTCAGACACAAAACACGTGAGAAACAAAACACGTCAGAAACAAAACAGTCAGAAACAAAACACGTCAAGACACGAAAACACGTGAAGAAACAAAACACGTCAGAAACAAAACACTCAGATAACAACGTCAGAAACAACACGTCAGAAACAACGTCCCCAGAAAACAAAACACGTCAGAAACAAAACACGTCAGAGCACAAAACAGGCGTCAGAAACAAAACACGGTCAGACGAACAAAACACGTCAGAAACCAAAACACGTCAGAAACACACGTCAGAAACAAAACACGTCAGACCGCAACACGTCAGAAACAAAACACGTCAGAAAACAAAACACGTCAGAAACAAAACACGTAGAAACAACACGTGAGAAACAAACACGTCAGAAACAAAACACGTGAGAAACAAAACAACGTCCAGACACAAAACCGTCAGACCAAACACGTGAGAAACAAAACAGCGTCAGAAACAAACACGTCAGAAACAAAACACGTCAGAAACACGTGAGAAACAAAACACGTCAAAACACGTCAGAAACACGTCAGACAACAAAACAACTCAGAAAACACGGGTTGAAACACGTCAGAAACACGTCCAGAAACACGTGGTCTGAAACCATGTCAGAAACACGTCACGAAACATGTTTAGAAACATGTCAAACCGTGAGAAACAAAACACGTTCAGAAACAAAACACGTGAGACAAAACATGTCAGAAACCAAAACACGTCAGACACAAAACACGTCAGACACAACACGTGAGAAACAAACACGTCAAGAAAACAAAACACGTCAAGAAACAAAACACGTCAGAAACACCGTGAGAAACAAAACACGTCAAAAACACGTCAGAAACACGTCAGAAACACAAAAACACGTCAAAAACAAACACGTCAGAAACAAACACACGTCAGAAACAACACGTGAGAAACACATGAGAAACCAAAACACGTCAGAAACAAAACACGTCAGAAAAACAAAACACGTCAGAAACAGCGTGAGAAACCAAACAACGTCCAGAACAAAACACGTCAGAAACAAACCACGTCAGCGGAACACGCTCAGGAAACAAAACACGTCAGAAACGACATGGTAGAACACGTGAGAAACAAAACACGTGCAAACAAAACACGTCAAAAACAAAACATCGTTCCAAAAACACGTGAGAAACAAACACGTCAGACACCAAAACACGTCAGCACAAAACACGTCAGACAACAAAACACGTGAGAAACCAAAACACGTCAGAACAACACGTCAGACACAAAACAACGGTCAGACACACACTGAGAAACAAACACGTCAGAAACAAAACACGTCAGAACACGTGAAGAAAACCACGTAAAAACAAACACGTGAGAAAACAAACAAGTCAGAAACAAAAACACGTGGAGAAACACCGTCAGAAAACAAAACACGTCAGAAACAAAACATGTGAGAAAACAAAACATGTCAGAAACAAAACAGCGTCAGACACAAAACACGTCAAACACGTCAGACACAAAACACGTCAGACACAAAACACGTCAGAAAACAAAACAATGTGAGAAAACACTGAGAAACAAACACCGTCAGAACAAAACACGTCAGAAAACACAGTCAGAAAACACGTCAGAAAACAAAACACTCAGAAAACAAACACGTCAGAAACACGTCAGAAACAACACGTCAGAAAGCAAACATGTGAGAAACAAACATGTCAGAAACACATCGTCAGAAACACGTCAGAAACAAAACATCGTCAGAAACACGTCAAAACACGTCAGACACAAAACACGTCAAGAAAACAAAAACACGTCAGAAACAAACACGTCGAAACACGTGAGAAACAACACGTCAAAAACACGTCAGAACACGTCATAAAGACACAAAACGTCAAAAACAAAACACGTCAGAACAAAACGACGTCAAGAACAAAACACGTGAGAACACATGAGAAAACAAAACAACGTCAGATAACAAAACCGTCAGAAACAAAACAACGTCAAGAAACACGTGAGAAACAAAACACGTCAGAAACAAACACGTCAGAAACAAAAACTCAGAAACACGTCAGAAACAAAACACGTCAGAACAAAACATGTGAGAAACCACGTGGAACAAAACAACGTCAAAAACAAAACACGTCAAAACAAAACACGTCAGAAACACGTGAGAAACAAAACACGTCAGACACAAAACACGTCAGACAAACAAAACACGTCAGACCACAAAACACGTGAGAAACAAACACTCAGAAACAACACGTCAAGACACAAAACACGTCCAAGACACATACAAAACACGTGAGAAAACAAAACACGTCAGAAACAAACACGTCAGAAACAACGTGAGAAACAACACGTCAAACAAAACACAGTGAGAAACAAAACACGTCAGAAACACACGTGAGAAAACACGTCAGAAACAAAACACGTGCAGAACAAACATGTGAAGAAACAAACACATGTCAGCAAACAACACGGTCAGACACAAAACACGTCAAACACACAACGTCAGACACAAAACCACGTCAGACACAAACACGTCAGACAAACAAAACATGTGAGAAACACGCCTGAAGAACAAAATCACGTTCAGAAACAAACCCGTCAAAACGCACGTCACCGAACCGTCAGAAACACACGTCAGAACCACAACACGCTCAGAAACACGTCAGAAACAAAACACGTCACGAAACAAAACATGTGAGAAACAAAACATGTCAGAAAACCAAAACACTCAGAAACACTCAGAAACAAAACACGGTCAGAACAACACGTCAGAAACAAACATGTTCAGAAAACAAAACATGTGAGAAACCGTCAGAAACAAACGTCAAGAAACAAAACACGTCAAAAACAAAACACGTGAGAAATCAAAACACCGTCAGACAACAAAAACACGTCAGAAACAGCGTCAGAAACAACAACACGTGCAGAAAACAAAAACCATGTGAAGAAACAAAACACGTCCAGAAACAAAACATGTGAGAAACACGTCAGACACTCAGAAACAACACGTCAGAAAACAAAACACGTGAGAACAAACAACGTCAGAACAAAACAGTGAGAAACAAAACCAAAACCGTCCAGAAAAAACACGTCAGAACACACGTCAAGAACAAAACACGTGAGAACACGTGAGAAACCAAACACGTCTAATCTCCTCTCCTGAGAAGAAACATGTAGAAACACATCAGAAACAGTCAGAAACATGTCAGAAACATGTCAGAAACACGTCAGAACACGTCAGAACATGGTCAGAAAACACGTCAGACACAAAACACGTGGAGAAAAACACGTCAGTACACAAAAACACGTCAACACAAAACACGTCAGAAACAATAACATCTCTCTAGGACACAAAACACGTCAGACACAAAACACGTGAGAAACATAAAACACGTCAGAACAAAAACAGACGTCAACACAAAACACGTCAGACCCAAACACGTGAGAAACAAAACACAGTCAGAAACATGTCAAACACGTCAGAAACACGTCAGAAACACGTCAGAAACGCGTCCAGAACACGTCAAGAAACATGTCAGAAACACGTCAGAAAATGTAGAACACCACGTCAGAAACCAAAACACGTCATGAAACAAAACACGTTCAGACACAAAACACGTCAGACACAAAACACGTCAAGAAAAAAACACGTTCAACACCCAAAACCACGATTGAAACATGTCAGAAAACACGTCAGAAACACGTCAGAAACAATGTTAGAACACGTCAGAAACACGTCAGACAATACGTCAGAAACACGTTTCAAAACAAAACATAGCTTCAGAAACACGTGAGAAACAAAACACGTCAAAAACCAAAACACGTGAGAAACAAAACACGTCAGACACAAACGACGTCAGAAAACGAAACACGTCAGAAACACGGTTGAAAACACGTCAGAAACATGTCAGAAACGTCAAACCGTCAGCAACACGTTCAGAAACATGTTCCAAGAAACACGTCAGAAAACACGTCAACACGTCAGACACAAAACACGTCAGACCAAAACACGTCAGAAACAAAACATGTGAGAAACAAAACAGAGACGTCAACACGAAAACAGCAGTCAGACACGTCAGAAACACGGTTGAAACATGTCAGAAACACGTCAGAAACATGTTAGAAACATGTCAAACACGTCAGAAACACGGTTGAAACACGTCAGAAACACGTCAGAAACACGTCAGAAACAAAACATGTGAGAAACCAAAACATGGTCAGAAACAAAACACGTCAGAAACAAAACATGTTTGAGTATAACACGTGCAGAACAACGTCAGAACATGTCAGAACACGTCAGAAACATCGCAGGAAACACTTTCAAACACTGTCAGAAACACGTCAGAAACACGTCAGAAACATGTTCAGAACACGTCAGAAACACTCAGAACAAAACACGTGAGAAAGACACAAAACACGTCAGAAACTACGTGAGAAACCAAAACACGTCAAAACAAAACACGTCAGAACACAAAACACGTCAGGAAACACGGTTGAAACCACGTTCAGAAACATTGTCAGAAACACGTCCAAACACGTCAGAAACACGTCAGAAACACGTTAGAAACATGTCAGAAAATGTCAGAAACACGAAAACACGTCAGAACAAAACACTCAGAAACAAAACACGTCCAGAAACAAAACACGTCAGAAACTAAACACGTGAGAAACCAAAACATGTCAGAAACACGTTCAGAAACATGTCAGAAACATACGGTTTGAAAACATGTCAGAAACACGTCAGAAACATGTTAGAAACACGTCAGAAAACATGTTAAAAACCACGTCAGTAACAAAAACCACGTCAGAAAACAAAACACGTCAGAAACAAAACAAACGTGAGAAACAAAACACGTCAAGAACAAAACACGTCAGACAAACACGTCAGAAACATGTATTAGAAACATGTCAGAAACACGTCAGAAACATGTTAGAAACATGTCAGAAAACACGTCAGAAGAAACACGTCAGAAACACGTACGTTCAGATAGACAAAACACGTCCAGAAACAAAACATGTGAGAAAACAAAACATGTCAAAAACAAAACACGTCAGAAACAAAACACGTCAAAACAAAACACGTCAGAAACACGTCAGAAACATGTTAGAAACACGTCAGAAACACGTCAGAAACATGTCAGAAACACATCAGAAACACGGTTGAAACATGTTCAGAAAACAAAAACAGCGTAGAAACAAAACACATCAGAAACAAAAACACGTCAGAAACAAAACCACGTGAGAAACCAAACACGTCAGAAACAAAACACGTCAGAAAACACGGTTGAAACATGTCAGGAAACACGTTAGAAACATGTCAAACACGTCAGAAACACGTTGAAACACGTCGAAAACGGTTGGACAACACGTCAGAAACACGTCAGGAACAAAAACGTCAGAAACAAAGACACGTCAGAAACAAAACACGTCAGAAACAAAACACGTGAGAAACAAAACACGTCAGAAACAAAACAAACAGTCAGAAACACGTCAGAAACACGTCAGAAACACGTCAGAAACACGTAACAGAAACAGTTAGAAACATGTCAGAACACGTCAGAAACACGTCAAAAACAAAAAACACGGTCAAGAACAAAACCAATGTGAGAAACACGTGAGAAACAAAACACTCAGAAAAACACGTCAGACACAAAACACGTCAGAGAACACGATTGAAACATTCAGAAACAGCGACAGAAGAACACGGTTTGAAACACGTCAGAAAACATCGTCAGAAACACGTCAGAAACACGTCAGAAACAGTGTCAAACACGTCAGAAACAAAAACACGGTCAGAAACAAAACACGTGAGAAACAAAAACATGTCAGAACACGTCAAGAAACAAAACAGTTCAAGAAACACGTCAGAAACACGTCAGAAACACGGTTTGAAACACGTCAGAAACACGTCAGAAACACGTCAGAAAACATGTTAGAAACACGTCAGAAACAGTCAGAACAAAACATGTCAGAAACCCACGTCAGAAACAAAACAACGTCAGAAACAAAACGTCAGAAACAAAACACGTCAAGAACAAAACACGTTCAGAAACATGTCAGAAACACATCAAACACGTCCAGAAACACGTCAGAAACACGATAGAAACATGTCAGAAACATGTCAGAAACACGTCAAACACAGTCAGAAACAAAACACGTGAAAAACAAAACACGTGAGAAACAAACACGTACAGAAAAACAAAACACGTGAGAAACAAAACACGTCTAGAAACAAAAAACACGTCCAAGAACACGTCAACACGTCAGAAACACGTCAGAAACATGTCAGAAACACTATCAGGAAAACACGTCGAAACATGTCAGAAACCACGTCAAAGAAACACGTCAGAAACACGTCTGAGAAACAAAAACACGTCAGAAACAAAACAATCGTCAGAACAAACACGTCAAGAAAACAAAACACGTCAGAAACAAAACCGCGTCAGAAAACAAAACACGTCAGAAAAATGTCAGAAACACGTCAGAAACACTTCAGAAACATGTTAGAACATGTCAGAAAACACGTCAAACACGTTCAGAAACACGTCAGAAACATGTCAGAAACACGTCAGACACAAAAACACCGTCAGACCAAAACACGTGAGAAACAAACACGTCAAGAACACGTCAAAAACAAAACACGTCAGACACAAACACGTCAGAAACAAAGACCGTCAGTAAACAAACACGTCAGAAACCAAGAACGTGAGAAACAAAACAAGTTCAAAACACAAACACGTCAGACACAAAACAGTGAGAAACACAGTGAGAAACAAACACGTAGAAACACGTCAAAAACAAAACACCGTCGAGACACAACACGTCAAAAACAAAACCAGTCAGAGCAACAAAACACTGAGAAAAAAAACACGTCAGAAACAAACACGTCAGAAACACGTCAGAAACAAAACACGTAGAAAAACAGAAACACGTCAGAAACAAAACACTCAGAAACAGGTGACGTAGAAACAAAACACGTCAGACACTCAAAAACACCGTCAAAAACAAAAACACAGTCAAAAACAAAACACGTGAGACACGTGAGTAAACAAAACATGTGAGAAACACGTGCAGAAACACTCAAAACACGACAAAAACACTGTCAGGAAACACGACAAAAACACGTCAAAAACACGTAGAAACACGTCAGAAACACGCAGAAAACACGACAAAAAACCGTTAGAAACAAAAACACGTCAGAAACAAAACACGTCAGAAAACAAACATTGTGAGAACACGTGAGAAATAAAAACATGTGAAAACACGTGAGAAACAAAAACACGTCAGACCAACACGTCAAAAACAAAAACACGTCAGAAACAAACACGTCAGACACAAAACCGTCAAAACAAAACACGTTAGAACAAAACACGTCAAAACGTTCAGAAACACGTGAGAACAAACACGTCAGAAACAAAAACACTCAGAAACAAAACATGTGAGAAACCGTGAAACAAAACATGTGAGAAACAAACATGGTCAGAAACACGACAAAAACACGTTCAGAAACACGACAAAAAACACGTCAGAAAACACTCCAGGAAACACTCAGAAACACGAACAGAAACACGTTGATGAAAACAAAACACTCAGACAACAACAACACGTCAGAAACACAAAAACATGTGAAGAACACGTGAGAAACAAACATGTGAGAAACAAACGGTCAGAAACAAACACGTGAGACACAACAGTCAGAAACACCGTTAGAAACAAAACACGTCAGAACGCAAAACACGTCAGAAATAAAACGTCAGGAAACAAACACGTCAGACACAAAAGCAGGACGTCAGACTACAAAACACGTTCAAAAAACAATAACACGTGAGAAACAAAACACGTCAAAAACAAAACACGTCAAAAAACAAAACAGTCAGAAAACAAAACACGTGAACACGTAGAAAACAAAACACGTCAACAACAAAACACACGTCAGACACAAACACGCAAAACAAAACACGTCAAGACACAAAACATCTCAAAAAACAAAAACCACGTCAGAAAACACGTGAGAAACAAAAACACGTGAGAAACAAAACACGTCAGGAAACAAAACACGTCACGAAACAAAACACGTCAGAAACAAACACGTTCAGAAACAAAACACGTAAGAAACACGTGAGAAACAAAACACGTCAGACACGTCAGAAAAACAAAACACGTCAGAGAACGTCAAAACAAAACACGTCAGAAACAAAACACGTCCAAGAAACACGTGAGAAAGCAAAAACACGGTGAGACACAAAACACGTCAAAACAAAACACGTCCAAAAACAAACACGTGAGAAACAAACACGCTATATAACAAAACACGTCAAAAACAAAACACGTCAGACACAAACACGTAAGAAACACGTTGAGAAACAAAACACTGAAGACACAAAACCTCAGAAACATTAAACACGTCAAAAACACAAAACAGTGGTAGCAAACAAAACAACGTCAAAAACAAAACACGTGAGAAACAAATCACACGTAAAAACAAAACACGTCAGACACAAAACACGTAAGAAACACGTGAGAAACAAAACACGTTGAGACACAAAAACACGTCAAGAAACAAACACGTCAAAAACAACACGTGAGAAACAAAACACTCAAAAACAAAAACACGTCAGACCACAGAACACTAAGAAACACGTGAGAAACTAAAACCAACGTGAGAACACAAAACACGGTTCGAAACACGTCAAGAAACAAAACATTAGTCAGAAACACGTTCAGGAAACAAAACACGTCAGAAACAAAACACGGTCAGAAACAAAACACGTGGAGAACAAACACGTAAGAATACATCGTGAGAAACAACACGTGAAGAACTACAAAACACGTAAGGAAAACGTGAGAAACAAAACACGGAGACACAAACACGTCAAAACAAAACACGTCAAATAAACAAAAACACGTGAGAAACAAAACACGTCAAAAACAAAACACGTGATGAAACAAACACGTCAAAAAACAAAACACGTCAGACCAACACGTGGAAAAACACGTCAAAAAACAAAACGTGAGAAACAAACACGTCAAAAACAAAACACGTCAAAAACAAAACACGTGAAGAAACAAACACAGTGAGAAACTAAAACAGTCAGAAACACGTTTCAGAAACAAAAACACGTCAGATAACACGTTAGAAACCAAAAATCACGTCAGAAAACAAAACACGTCAAAACAAAACACGTCAAAAACAAAACACGTCAACACAAAACGTAAGAAACCGTGAGAAACAAAACACGTGAGCACAAAAGTCAGACCAAAACGTCAAAAAACAAAAAACGTCGAAACAAAACACGTCAGAAAACAAAACACGGTCAAAACGACGTGAAACAAAACACGTGAAAACAAAACAGCGTGAGAAACAAACACGTCAGAAAACAAAACACGTGAGAAACAAAACACGTCAGAAAACAAACACGTCAAAACAAAACACGTAGATGACAAAACGTGAGAAACAAAACACGTGAGAACAAAACACGGAGAAACAAAGACACGTGAGAAACAAAACCACGTCAGAAAACAAAACACGTCAGCAAACAAAACACGTCAGAAAACAAAACACGTCAGAACACAAAACACGTCAGAAACAAAACAGTCAAAACAAATCACGTGAGAAACAAAACACGTCAGAAACAAAACACGTCAAAACAACACGTGAGAAACAAAACACGTCAAGAAACAAAAATCACGTCAAAAAACAAAACACGTAGAACAAAACACGTCAAATAACAAAACATCGTGGACACATAAACAACGTGAGAACAAAACACGTGAGAAACAAAACACGTCAAAAACAAAACCACGTCAGACACAAAACTACGTGAGAAAACAAAACACGTGAGAAACAAAACACGTCAAAAACAAAACACTTCAAAACAAACACGTCAACAACAAAACAGCACGTGAAAACAAAACACGTCAGAAACAAAACACGTCAGAAACAAAACACGTGAGAAACAAAACACGTCAGAAACAAAACACGTGAGAAGACAAAACACGGTCAAAAACAAAACACGTCAGACACAAACACGTGGAAGAAAACGACGTAGAACAAAACGTCAGACACAAAACATCAAAAACAAAACACGTGAGACAAACACGTGAGAAACACACACGTGAGAAACAACACGTCAGAAACAAACAACGTAAAAACAACACGTCAGAAAACAAAACACGTGAGACACAAAACAACGTGAGACAAAACACGTCAAAAAACAAAACACGTCAAAACAAAACACCGTGAGAAACAAAACACGTCAAAAAACAAAACACGTCAGACCAAAATCAACGTAAGACACGTGAGAAAACAAAACCACGTGAGACACAAAAACAGCGTCAGAAACAAACACGTCAAGAAACAATAACACGTGAGAAACAAGAACACGTCAAAAACAAAACACGTCAACACAAAACTACGTGAGAAACACCCGTGAGAATACAAAACACGTCAGACACAAAAACAAAGTCAGAGAACCAACAACACGCAAGATAACAAAACACGTCAAAGAACAAAACACGTCAGAAACAAAACACGTCAGAAACAAAACACGTCAGACACAAAAACACGTCAGAAACGTCAGAAACAACGTCAGACTACAAAACACGTGAGAAACAAAAACGTCAGAAACAAAACACGTCAGAAAACAAAAAACACGTCGAAAGACACGTCAGATAACACGTCAGACACAAAACACGGTCAGACACAAAACACGTCAAAAACAGAACAACGTCAGAAACAAAACACGTCGAAACAAAAACAACGTCAAAAACAAAAACACGCAGAAACAAAACACGTCAGAACAAACACGTCAAGACACAAAACAACGCAAAAACAAACACGTCAGACAACAAAACATACGTCAGAAACAACACGTCAAAAAACAAAACACGTCAGCCAAACACTGTCAAGAAACAAAACACTCAGAAACAAAACACGTCGAGACAACAAAAAACGTCGAAAAACAAAACACGTCAGAAACAAAACACGTCAGACATCAAAACACGTCAAAAACAAAAACACGTCAGAAACAAAAACACGTCAAAGAGCACAAAACACGTCAAAAAAAAACACTTAGAGAACAGAAACACTGTCAAAACAAAACACGTCAGAACAAAAGCACGTCAGAAAACAAAACACGTGAGAAACAAAACACGTCAGACACAAACACGTGAGAAGACAAAACACGTCAGAAAACACGACAAAACACGTCAGAAACACGACAAAAACACGTCAGAAACACGTCAGAAACAACGACAAAAACAAACGAACAAAAACAACGTTAAAAACAAACACGTCAAAACAAAACACGTGAGAACAAAACACGTCAGAAAACAAAACAAAGTCAGACACAAACACGTCAGAAACAACACGGAGAAAGCAAAACGACGTCAAAAACAAAAGCAACGTAGAAACAGAAACACGTTCAGAAACAAAACACGTGAGAAAACACGTCAGAAAACAAAACACGTCAGAAACAAAACACGTTCAGAAAACAAAACACAGTGAAGAAACAAAACACGTCAGTAAAGCAAAACACTCAGAAACAAACAGTCAGAAACAAAACACGTCAGACACAAACATGTCAGGAAACACATCAGAAAAACACGTCAGAAAACATGTCAGAAACATGTCAAAACACGTCAGAAACACGTCAGAACATGTCAGGAAACAACGTCAGAACACGTGAGAAACAAAACACGTCAAAACAAAACACGTCAGAACCAAACACTCAGAAACAAACATGTGAGAAACACGATCAAGAAACACGTCAAGAAAACAAAAACCATCGTCAAAACAAAACACGTCAGAAACAAAACATGTGAGAAACCACGTGAGAAACAAAACACGTCAGAAACAAAACACGTCAGAAACAAAACACGTCATGATAACACGTCAGAAACATGTTAGAAACATTGTCAGAAACACGTCAGAAAACATGTCAGAAAACACGTCAGAAACACGATTTAAACATGTCAGAAACACGTCGAAACAAAACACGTCAGACAAACAAAACACGTCAGAAAAAAACACCGTCAGAAACAAAACACGATCAAAACAAACACTGCAGAAACAAAACACGTCAGAAACAAAACACGTAGAAACACTGTTAGAACAAACAGTCAGACACAAAACACGTCAGACAAAACACGTCAGAAAACAAAACACGTCAGACACAAAACACGTCAACACAAACACGTCAGAAACAACACGTAGAAACAAACCACGTCAAAAACAATAAACACGTCAGACACAAAACTACGTCAAAAACAAAAACACGTCAGAAAAAGAACACGTCAAGAAACAACACGTCAAAACAAAACAGTCAGAAACCAAAACACGCAGAACAAAACACGTCAGACAACAAAACACGTCAATAAACAAAACATACGTCAGAAACAGTGAGAAACAAAACACGTCAAAAACAAAACACGTGAGAAAAAAACACGTCAAAACAACACGTGAGAAACACTCAGACAAACACGTCAGACACAAAACACTCAAAACAAAACACGTCAGAAACCAAGAACACGTCAGATCACAGAAACACGTCAAAAACCAAAACACGTCAAGAAAACAAAACATCTACACGTCGAAACACGTCCAGAAAACACGTTGAAACACGTCAGAAACACGTCAGGAAACACGTCAGAAACATGTAGAAACACGTCAGGAAACACGTCAGAAACACGGTTAGAAACAAAACACGTGAGAAACAAAACACGTGAGAAAAAACACGTGAGAAACAAAACACGTGGAGAAACAAAACACGTGAGAACAAAACACGTAGAAACAAAAACACTCAGAAACACTCAGAAACAAAACACGGTCAGAACACGTCAGAAACAAAACATGTCAGAAAACAAAACATGTGAGAAACAACGTAAAACACGTCAGAAACAAAACACGTCAGAAACAAAACACGTGAAGAAGCAAACACGTCAGAAACAAAACACGTCAGAACAAAACACGTCAGAAACAATAACACGTGGAAAACAGAACACAGAGAAACACGTCAAACACGTCCAGAACACAAACGTCAGAAAACACGTTCAGAAACACGTCAGAAACATGTCAGAAACACGTCAGAAACACGTCAGAAACACAGAAACAAAACACGTAGACACAAAACACGTCAACAAAACAGTGAGAAACACGTCAGAAAACACGTCAGAAACAAAACACGTCAAAAACAAACACGTCAA